>CAKXYW020000009.1:0-49456 GCA_935421215.2 Melolontha melolontha
AATAAAATTTATAACAAAACAAACAACCAAAACAATAACATAAAAACCAATGAATTCACATATATCCCCACACCCTATATAACTGGATTATCCGAAAAATTAGACAACATATTCAAACCATTTAATTTTAAAATAGCACACCAAAGCGGTAAAAACCTAAAATTCCTACACACCAAACTTAAAGACTCAACACCTACACTAAAACAATCACACACAATATACAACATACCCTGCAAAGACTGTGACAAAATATACATAGGCCAAACAAAACAGTTACTACAAGAAAGATTGAAAGGTCACAAATACGCAAAAAATCAAACTGCTTTAAAAAAACACCAGTTGACACTAAAACATAATTTTGATTTTGAAAACACCAGAGTAATAACACAAAAAAAGAACACAAAAGCTAGAGAGGTCTTAGAAATGATACACATTTTCAAAAATAGCAAAACAATCAACGACAGGAACGAAATCGATGGGCTTTCAAAACTTTATTACCTTCTCATAAAACAATAGTAAAATCAACCCCCCCCCCCTGCACGCACAAGACAAAAACCGAAAAAAAAAAAAAAAAAAAAAAAATATATATATATATATATATCTCCCATTAGAAATAACAATGTTAACTTATACCCCTAAATACGGTCCTGACTACCATGCTCATTCCAAAAAACAGAAATTAAACCCCCGCAAACTAAAGCATTAGTTCACTAACAAAATCCGCACAAGCATGTTCGTTTTTAAGAAAATTGGTCCTGGGTGTCCAAGCACATGTGGCGCATAAATGCGTATCCGTGTAGAAAAAACAACAATGTGAGTTTGATTTGACTTTCTTTGTTCCCTTTACGTATTGTATTGTAATTCAACTTTCCTGTTCATTTTAGCCATTCTTATTTTTATTTTATGTAAGTTTCAACGTTAAATGTTAACTCAATTTGTAATCATCTTTAATCTAATTTTAAACTTAAAATTTGTTAATATTTGTTAAGTCTCCAATTAATTCATACAGATATTAATCACATAAATGTCCCCCTACCATTCTAAGCTATTTTAATTTAATGTTATTTAATTTTCAACGTAAAACACTAACCTAATCCGTAATTCATTTCTTAATATAATGTTAAATTTAAAATGGTTAATTCAATTGTTATATCACACAAAACAAACACATTTCTCATGTTCATTGTAATGATTCTTGTTTCCAGATGCTTGAAAAAGACTGAATTGATAAAAGTCGAAACGTCGCAAACAAACATCTAATTTCAATAAAAGGTCGCTAAAACCAATAAAAATCTATTATTTTTTAATATTAAAACACGGCCAATAAAATAAAAAAGAAAAACAAAATTCTTTAAACACTAAATATATATATATATATATATATATATATATATATATATATATATATATATATATATATATATAGTAGATTCTATTAGTTGGCGATTTAAGGTCTGCTTCGACTTCAAAATGGATATATTTACCACAACTAATCGAATCTACCATAATATACTAAGGTCACGAAATAATTATATACAAACTGATTCATTTTCGGTCCTCACCATGGAGATCTCTCTTATTATTGGAGATAGAGTATAGGTTTAAATTTGGCAAAGTTGTTAAATTTTGTGATTGTTATAAATCCGTAAAGAAAATAGACCTGTGACAAATGACCTTCGTTATTTAAAAAAAAACGCGAAAACCCCATTTTCTTCTTTTACCTGTAGCACTGACATTTGGCCTTGTAGGGAAAAAATAAAAACACATCCTTGTGGCCATTTCTAAACCTCTATCCAGTGCTGTACTCTGAATTTTTATACGACGTTTCGTTTCTTTCTGGCCATCACCAACTATCTAATTTCTTATAGGCGCCATATTGGATTTAGACATCTTCAGAAAGAGTTTTTTTTTTCTGATTTCAACAATGTACCACACGCTGACTATAATTTTTCACATTAGGTTTTATTTGAAAGAATAAATTATAAGATTAAATAAGGTAGCCTTTGGAATTTCAATCTGTCAAACATTTCATTTATTGTTCATTAATAATACAAAAATGTCATACACTAACGAAGAGAAACGAGATATGATCAGTACTTTATATTCTTCGAAACGAAATTCAACAGTAGCGAGTACAAGATAACAAAAACATTAATAAAAATACATAGAAAAGTAAACAATAAACAATTACAGTAAATGTTCAATTATCTGGCAATCTTCGGTAATGCACAATAGGGCACGCCTTCTGGCATTTTGTACTGCTCTTTGTAAAGTTCTTCTAGGAACTGCATCGAAGGCATTCTGAAGTCTGTCTCGTAATTCTTCAATGTTTTGTGGCGCATCTACTTTATAAATATTATTTTTAACATATTCCCTTAAAAAAAATTTAGCGGACTTAAATCAGGTGATCTCGCAGGCCATTCAACAACTTCCCTATTTCCAATCCAACGGTTTGCAAACTCCTGATTTAAGAAATTTCTAACAACAGCTGCATTGTGTGCTGGTGCGCCATCTTGTTGCCACCATAAATATTGTAATTGATTTAATGGGATATTGTCGTCAAGATAGTCCGAAACGTATGTACGTAAAATGTTTAAATAGCTTTCTTCATTTAAATGTTCTTCATACATAACTGGTCCTAAGAGACGATTTGCCAAAATATCCATCCAAACGTTTATTCCAAAACGATGTTGTGGTCTTCTAGCCCTGTTTTGTCGGGGATTTTGTACTGCCCAATAGTGCTCCGCATTTCTGTTGAAGATTCCAGAATTTGTAAATTTTGTTTCATCTGACCAGATGATTTTGCTTAAAAAATTTTCGTCATTTTCTATCCTTCCCATTAACCAATTACAATATTCTAGCCTTCTCAAATTATCTCCAGGCAGTAAAGAGTGACTAACATGGATCCTGTATGGTTTAAACCTACTTTTATGTAAAGTTCTCCAAACTCTGGACTGGCACAAATTTAATTCTGACGCTACTTCGCGTGTAGAAATTGATGGATTATTATTTATCTATAAAAATACAACATTAACATGAAATTTGAAAACACGCTTTTCATTTACCATTTGTAAAATATCTTGTCGATTTTCATTTAAATTCCTGTTGTCTTGACCATTACGCGGGTTAGTAAATGATCCATTCTCGATCAAATCTCTGTCGAGATCTAGAAAAATGGTACGATGAGGCTGTTGTCGTTCTGGATATAATTGTAGATATCTTGTACTCGCTGCTGTTGAATTTCGGTTCGAAGAATAAAAAATACTTATCATATCTCGTTTCTCTTCGTTAGTGTATGACATTTTTGTATTATTAATGAACAATAAATGAAATGTTTGACAGATTGAAATTCCATGGCTACCTTATTTAATTTTACAATTTATTCTTTCAAATAAAACCTAATGTCAAAAACTTTAGTCAGCATGTTGTACATGGTTGAAATCAGAAAAACAAACTCTTTCTGAGGGTGTCTAAATCCAATATGGCGCCTATAAGAAATTAGATAGTTGATGATGGCCAGAAAGAAACGAAACGTCGTATTAAAATTCAGAGTACACCACTGGATAGAGGTTTAGAAATGGCCACAAGGATGTGTTTTTATTTTTTCTCTACAAGGCCAAATGTCGGTGCTACAGGTAAAAGAAGAAAATGGGGTTTTCGCGTTTTTTTTTTAATAACAAAGGTCATTTGTAACTGGTCTATTTTCTTTACGGATTTATAACAAACACAAAATTTAATAACTTTGCCAAATTTAAACCTATACTCTATCCCCAATAATAAGCGAGATCCCCATGGTGAGAGACGAAAATGAATCAGCCTGTATAAATATACAGGCTGATTTATTTTCGGCCCTAGTATCTACAATTATATCCAGAACGACAACAGCCTCATCGTACCATTTTTATAGATCTCGACAGAAATTTGGTCGAGAACGGATCGTTTACTAAGCCGCGCGGGTTTTCGTGTTTTTTTTTTTAAATAAGAAGGTCATTTGTCACAGGTCTATTTTCTTTACGGATTTATAACAAACACAAAATTTAACAACTTTGCCAAATTTAAACTTATACTCTATCTCCAATAATAAGAGAGATCCCGATGGTGAGGGCCGAAAATGAATCAGCCTGTATATATATATATATATATATATATATATATATATATATATATATATATATATGTATGTATAGTGGAATGAGATATACAGCGATTTAAGGTCTATTTTACTTTAATATGTAATTATTAAAAATAATCTCTTACATGTTTCAGTAAATATTACCTATACTCGTATATTAATGTCAAAGTTATATAAGCGATGTAGTCATGGTAAGAAATACATATTAACAAATACATTCAATTCAAATAATTCATGAACTAACATAGCTTGACGCCAATTACAAAGGAATTGGTAAGTCATGAGTATACTGCGGAACAGATGCTATCCTTTAATGAGTCGTTCACGTGCAGAGACAAAGTCGGTTTCTCTTAATAATAAGATTGATGCAATATTCGCTCGTAGCCCTGATTTTAATGTCCTGCAAGGCTTTTGTAGTAATGTTCAAAATACGGAAATCGATAGATATATTATATTTAAAGACTATTATTTCTATGCGCCACTCACTAGCCCTGATGTTGCGCGAAGTTTTTCTATATTTAAAGACATACTGTCCAATAAAAGCACCCACTTTACAGAACAAGGTTTAGAATATATTGTAATAATCAATGTGAATAGAAAATGTTTACTGTGGTGTCACAAAGCATTCACTTTAATTATAGGTGATAATTAATGTCAAGCTTATACTTTTTCAATATTTCGAATTTTTTAACTGTATAAATTAAATTCGTTTTGTGTGTGTAATATCTTCGTGACCTTGGTATGATAAGGTAAACTTAATAAGTCTGCGATTAAAGGTCTGGTTCATTACTTCAAAGTATATATATATTTAAAACAACCCTACGTGTTTCGGCAATATGTCAAGTGAATACAAAATATAAATGACAGAATATAAATGTCAAATAATTGACATTTATATTCTGTCATTTATATTTTTTATTGCCTTGACAAAGGCATATTGCCGAAACATGTAGGGTTGTTTTAAATATATATACTTTGAAGTAATGAACCAGACCTTTGATCGCCGACTTATTAAGTTTACCTTCAAGTTTCAGTTACCTACAGTTCAAGTTAATTGAAATTCATTTAACTTCAGTGTTTTATTTATTTTCCTAAAAATAAATTTCGGTATATACATTTCATTGACTTTATTAAGAGTCTGGCGAAATATATTTCCCACTGCGTCTGTTTGCAATGAATGACGTACAAACCGACAACTTTTATCAATACCATCACGCTATAATATTGATATGTACTGTTAAGTTAATCGATTGTACATTGTCGGCACCGATAAATCACACCCGATACGGGATAGTGCCGGTTTCGCTGTCTAGTCATGAGTTATTATTACATTTGAACCTGTGGAGCGACTTATGATGATAAGCTGTCGGCATTCGCCTAGAACGAGAAGGAAGACCACGAAAACATACTTTTAGGTTTTCGTGGCTTCCTTCTCGTTCTCTGAATTATTGTTATTTGAATTGAATGTAGAATGTATTTATTAAGCATTTATATGCATTTCTCACCATGACTACATCGCTTGTATAACTTTGACATTAATATACTGCCACTTGTAATTCTTTGAGAAACGTAATAAAATAGACCTTAAATCGCCGAATATCAAATCTATATTATACAAAGGTCGAGAAATAATTATCTATCTATATTTATATATACATATATATATATATATATATACCTATATATATATATATATATATATATATATATATATATATATATATATTTATATATATATAGATGCAACGCTGAGAGATACTTTGAAAAATAATGTTAATAACGTTAATAAAATAATTATTAATACGTACTTTATTTACTGTGTATACTTTTAAATTGTTAGCTCAATTAAATAATATGGAGATTATATTTGATTTAAAAATGCAGGTTCATGCACAGATATTGTTGCTTTCTAATTAATAATATGCAATACCAAAAATGTTATTAAATAAATTTAAAAAACTGGCAGTCTACACTTAGAATGCACCTGAGTAGTGATCTTCTAAGTTATATTTCTTTTATTATTGAAAACTTAAATAAAAGTTGCAAATAATGATTATTCTAAACATATAATGAAACATGTATGTAAGAACTAATTTATGTACTCATTTACTTTTAAAACTAGCTTTATGGTAGTTTGCTGTAAAATTAATAATTCGAAAGTTTAGTAAGTTTTTTTGTTGTTTATATTTACAACCGCAAAGGTTTGTCAGGTATGCGGGATCATGTACAAGTGTGGAGTTCAAAATAAAAGTTTTCACCAGAATTCGGAGTCGCAAATGGATATTTTCAGTTGTGGATCTAAATATCGCAGCTACCATCTTGGTTTGGAGTTTGGAGGTTATGTATGATATTTTAGGGAACTTTTTGATATAATTTTCAGGTATATAATTCTCGTTTTTCCGCAGTTTTCATTAGTTTTTAACGGAGCGATTTTTAAAAGGTCTAGATAATTCGTTTCGTGGCCTTAGTTGAATAATTAATTTTGTCAAACTATAGTTGATTGTTCCTCGATAAATATAATAAATTTAACAGTGATCAATTTGTCAACATACTCTAAAAATTCTTAATATTAATTTTCAAATGATTTTGCGTAAATTATAAATGTAAATTTCGTGACATAATAAAATATAAAATCTTAGCCGCGTAACAGTTTAGGAATGACTTTTTAGCATTATTTGCCATTATTACTATTATTATATAATGGGGTATAATTTATGTTAGCCTTATAGTTTGAATTAAATTTTGTATAACTGAAAATTATGAACACGTATGTATATATTTTTGTCACAGAATTAACTCTTCTCTATTATATAATATTCTATTTATACGTAAAGAGCAAAACAAAGTAAGGAAATAGTATTGACCATTACCAAATAAAACAAACCCTAGAGATAAAATTATTGTCAAAAATTTAGTTTCCGCGGTACAACGTAATTCTAAATTTTAATTTAGAAAGAATAATAAATTTAATTAATTTCGAACACAATTTGTAAAATCATTACTACATTAGTACTAATCGCATCAATTTTAAACATATTTTGTAGCCCAGTCGATTTATGTATCGAGAGCTTAATTTAATGTGGACGGATTTATATAATTCATGCATGCCACAATAAGTTGGTAGTTTATTTAATAAGGAAAATCAATGACATTTCGATTAAATTCGTTCACGTACTGCCTCACTAATATTAACATTTAATAAGTGCATTTGAATTGTGCAACATAATTCCTAGAGAAACTAATATTTGTAGATTGTCCGTCGAAATCGTAAATATAAATTTAAATAAGATTTGCAAAAACTTTACCATATGTAATTCACATTATATAATTAAACTTTTGTGAAATAAACCTTAAATTTAGTTAACTAATACTATTAAATTAAAAATGTAAAATAGGAAACTACCATTTAGATATTGCGAAATATCTGAATGGTATAAACTAAACGAATAATCTTGGATCAAAATGTGATTAAATTTCATAGGGATATTCAATTGATATTCAGGTTGATATAATATTACAATTTTTTATTCTAAATATTGTATTAAATTTTGTCAAAAGTTAAATATTTTCAAAATGTCATCTATTGCTGGAACAGGTAGTGCGCAAATTAAGTCATCTACGTATTTATGTATGAATGCAAATTCAAATGGTAGTACTTTAAGTATGTTATCTGCCATTTGAATTTGCATATATGAATATGAATATCACCTATATTTCTCTCAACACTGCTTTATAGAAATTAGGTGTCAACAAATTTTTGCTGTTCCCTAGTTTTGATTTATTATAATTAATACCTTTATCCGTCATCTAAAGTTTAATATAAGCACTTATATTATAAAAGTGCTTATATTAAACTTTAGACGACGGATAAAGTTAGGAATTATAATAACAGCAAAAATTTGTTGACACATAATTTCTATAAAGTAGTGTTGAGAGAAATATAGGTGATATTCATATTCATATAAATATAAAACACTTTCCTGTTCTATAGAATGCACAATACACAATACACGACTATAAATTGGAACTAAGATAAACAAAACATAATATAAATATGTAGTATTAAGTAATATAATAACTTATTATATTACTTAATAACATAATAACAGCACCGTTCGTGATAGTATATCTCTAGATATTAATAATGTTTCGCATGCGGGAACCAATTCCTTAGTCACGCCTCTGCTTTCGCTCCGAATTGGTCCACTCTAGTCATGAGTTATAATTACATTTGAACCTGTGGAGCGACTTATGATGATAAGCTGTCGGCATTCGCCTAGAACGAGAAGGAAGACCACGAAAACCTACTTTTAGGTTTTCGTGGCTTCCTTCTCGTTCTCTGAATTATTATTATTTGAATTGAATGTAGAATGTATTTATTAAGCATTTATATGCATTTCTCACCATGACTACATCGCTTGTATAACTTTGACATTAATATACTGCCACTTGTAATTCTTTGAGAAACGTAATAAAATAAACCTTAAATCGCCGAATATCAAATCTATATTATACAAAGGTCGAGAAATAATTATCTATCTAAATATATATATATATATATATATATATATATATATATATATATATATACCGTATGAACGCCCGGGAGTGATTGATCTACCACAATGTAGTAAGACGAAGACGAATAGCGAGTTTATGTGGTTAGGGTTGAGAGAGTATATTCAGTCTGTTCTACTGTGTAACTGTACGGGCGTTCCCTTTCTTTATCCAACACATTTTACATACGATCTAAGTACGAATCAAATAATCTCTCTCTAACACATTGAATATTCCTATCAGTCACTCAAAGTGTTCAAGCAAGCTTGGTCATTCAGTTGCTCCTTGTCATCCGTAGGGAGAGTACGTATAGAAATGCTAACAAATGTCCGTCGTAATTTTTATAACCGATTGGGTTACTGCTCGGCTCAAGAGGGTGGTTTATTTGAGCATTTACTAAATAATTAGTTTTTCTTTTTAGAATGTTCTTTTATTTAATAATTAATATTTATTACCAATAAAGGTATTTTAGTTAAATTTAATATTTTACAGGTAGTTTATTTAAGGAAACAATTTATTTATACTGGTAAACACTTTATTTATATTCTTGCAAGAATCGTTATTGTTTTGAAATTATATGCTATTACAGAATACTTTTTATTTTAATTTTTTTCAATAAGAGTTACGGTTTTGTCTCATAATTTTATATTATTTATGTGTTTTCATTTGAATAAGAATTTTTTAAGTTCAAGCCACAAAGCTATGATGAAACTTATCATTGAATATTTAGCGATGAAAATAGAATTAGAATTATTATTATGAAGTAAACAAAAACTCTGTACTTTACGGCGAATTGTATTTTATGATACTTTCAACTATATTATATCATTTTATTTAAATTTAAATGTTAAATTTAAAAGTATTATGGCCGAAGAGACATAAACAAAAGTATCCGTTATTGTAGGGACGTTGACAGCCGGCATATGACTAATAGTGCGAAAAGCAACGGTGTAGTCGGATAAAATATCCAAATTCGTACATTAACCATAAATAATATACTACAAATAATTTTGTAGTTTGTTAAACAATTAGTTATTAATTTGGAATATTTATTTTGATACATCATTTATTAATAAACAACCATAACGCTTTCTTGGTTCACCACAATTAAATACGCCCTGTAGGAGTTTAACGTATGTAGCCCCTCCCACTTGCAGTTGGCCAGTCATTACTTACATATCCATCGATCGCTCGACGTTGTGCACACGGTATATACATATATATAGATGCAACGCTGAGAGATACTTTGTAAAATTATGTTAATAACGTTAATAAAATAATTATTAATACGTACTTTATTTACTGTGTACACTTTTAAATTGTTAGCTCAATTAAATAATATGGAGATTAAGTTTGATTTAAAAATGCAGGTTCATGCACAGATATTGTTGCTTTCTAATTAATAATATGCAATACCAAAAATGTTATTAAATAAATTCTAAAAAACAGGCAGTCTACACATAGAATGCACCTAAGTCGTGATCTTCTAAGTTATATTTCTTTTATTATTGAAAACTTAAATAAAAGTTTCAAATAATGATTATTCTAAACATATAATGAAACATGTAAGAACTAATTTATGTACTCATTTACTTTTAAAACAAGCTTTATGGTAGTTTGCTATAAAATAGATAATTCGAAAGTTTAGTAACTTTTGTTGCTGTTTATATTTACAACCGGAAAGGTTTGTCAGGTATGCGGGATCATGTACAAGTGTGGAGTTCAAAATAAAAGTTTTTCACCAGAATTCGGAGTCGCAAATGGATATTTTCAGTTGTGGATTTAAATATCGCAGCTACCATCTTGGTTTGGAGTTAGGTTATGTATGATATTTTAGGGAACATTTTGATATAATTTTCAGGTATATAATTATCGTTTTTCCGCAGTTTTCATTAGTTTTCAAGGGAGCGATTTTTAAATGGTGTAGAAAATTCTATTCGTGGCCTTAGTTGAATAATTAATTTTGTCAAACTATAGTTGATTGTTCCTCGATAAATATAATAAATTTAACAATGATCAATTTGTCAAGATACTCTAAAAATTCTTAATATTAATTTTCAAATGATTTTGAATAAATTATAAATGTAAATTTTGTGACATAATCAAATATAAAATCTTATCCGCGTAACAGTTTAGGGATGACTTTTTTAGCATTATTTGCCATTATTACTATTATTATATAATGGAGTATATTTATGTTAGCCTTATCGTTTGAATTAAATTTTGTATAACCGAAAATTATGAACACGTATGGATATATTTTTGTTACAGAATTAACTCTTCTCTATTATATAATATATAATTGTTTCAGCCATTACTTGATGAAATTCCATTATAACTAGTTTCCTCCTCGTTTTGAGCGAATGCCGACAACTTTGCATCTTAAGTCGCTCCACGGGCGCATACGTAATAATAACTCATGTCTTGCTTTTTCCTGCTTTTCCCTGTTTTCTGTTTTGTGCTGATGTGGTCCTCTACTGGGTTGTAGCCTAGCATATGCGCTACCAAACTCTAGGGGGGTCTGCCCGTTGGGCAGTCTGGTGCCATTCCGCCTTTCTAGTAGGAGTGAGGAACCATGCTACACGGCGCAAATCACGGCGCCGCGCAATGCACACACTACCAGGACCGGTCCTGGGCGGCAACCTGGCTAGGCTGCTGTTAACAGCACACACACATTCGACGTGTGTGCATTGCCCCCGCTTCTGCGGAAATCGTTAAGATGGCACAAAGTGTGACCATCGTCGACTGAGGTTGTCACTAAGAGTGTTCCCTCGGTTCGCGATGAGCAACCCCGTGCAGAGTGCGCTTCGCTGGTCTGCGCCTTGCCTCGTTGGGGCGGGGGTCGGGCCGTCGAAGTACTGCTCGGAAAAGTAAAGAAGTTGCCGGGAAAGGGTTGGCGGCCCTACGCAACGGCTAGTTATCCGATCTCTCTAAATTTACGCGACCGGTCACTAAGCACACACACGAGCGCACTAACGTACAAAACCATACACTTACGCGGTCACACAAATACAAAATCTGCTGCCAGCAGCAACCAACACACAGGTTCATACCCAGAAAGAGACACAAGCTTCTAGCAGCGAACAACACATATTTTCACACCTTGCTATCTATTTTTTGGAATGCTAAGGCATGATTTATTATTATTATTGGAATGTATCTTTGAATAATTTAAACCATAGCAACTTAATTATTTGACATTTATATTCTGTCATTTATATTTTGTATTCTCTTGACAAAGGCGTATTGCCGAAACATGTAGGATTGTTTTAAATATATATACTCTGAAGTAAAGCAGACCTTTAATCGCCGACTTATTAAGTTTACCTTATATATATATAATTCTACTTCTTCTATCATTAATTACTACCTGGCTTGCGTAGAAGTGTAATAACTAGACATTAGACTGTGAGTGATATTTTACGATTAATACTAGACGTTTCAAATTCTATGCAGGATGCTTTACTAATAGATGATGTCTGACTCGGATATCAGGTTCGGTTAGTACACATGTTAATGTGCAATAACAGAACGACATGGAGGGTATTATATTTAATAAAGCTAGTTACGATATTGCTAACTATCACAACAAAAATCGTAAAGGAGAAACTTTATTGAAATATTTGTTGTGGACAAAAACCAAATCTTCCAGGGAATTAGATTATTATTCAATATAATTAATTTCCTTAAGCATCGTTGTAGCATCGACAGTTTCGTTGTTTAAAAATTAGAACACGATACACATTAATATAGTCGACAGTGGAATGTATTGGTCCAAGAGGTACAGCGCCGGTTATATCGTGGTTCAAAATTAAGACTTCCACGTCTTGCTATCTCTAGACAAGTTTATAATTAACTTTAAAATAAATAGCACCAGGAAGTATTCTTACAAAGGCCAAAAAATATTAGAATTTTTGCGTTTAAAGTCTCATAAATTGTATATTGCTTTGTTTTGAAATTAACCTTTCTACAAAGAAAACTTTGAATAGAGTATCGCAAATTGTGGGTCAATATAGTTTTCAAATGACACACATATGTTCAAATAATTAGATTTGGTGACCACGATAATCAAGAAATCGTAAAACGTCTAAAAAGATGAACGCAACATTTGGATGGTTGGTAAGGCATGCATTTGAGACGATCTAATGAACACACCTCCCTCCCCTTAACTATTAATTAAATTTTATCCACTAGTTAATTATTTGCCAAACCAATTTGATTACCTAAACATAGCACTTAAAGCTGTCTACTGATTTAAAACGTTTCAGTCGTCGCACTTCACAATCAATACTTGTTAGTTTATTTACCATTCGTTTAATATATTACATTTCCTCAGGATGAAGTAGATTTTCTTCTTGTAGAATGATAATATCTGCTATATAATGTGTGTTCATTTGAAAAGTCAATCTAGGTTACATTGAAATTTTAATAGAATAAGACGCATATGTATGTGTTTTTTGTTCCGTAAACGTAAATCCAAATGATATTTGATAATGTCAATCACATTTGTTATTTATTCGTATGTATGAAACTGTCAAAATATACTACTTCGTAGGTTAAGTAGTAAATTTTAATTTACGACATACTTCAAAATGTTCTCAGTAAATCACATGCTACTAGATTGGCATTTCAAATGAACACCCGTTATCAATACGTCGCATAAGCACTCATCCAAAGCAAATTATTATGTAATAGTCAAAAATTAGAATTTCCCCAAAGATTTTAATCCGTACGTCTACATGAATATCAATACAGATATGTGAAAGGACAGTTTAATATCAATTGGAAATTGTGAGATTTGTATTATTGATCAATACATCCGACGAAGTTTAAGGCCAAGTTGTTGGCAATATACGAGTTGCGGCTATAAAATAACTAGACTGGTGCGGTAGAATATTTTATTTTAAATTTACATATTTAATTATCATCCCCTTCAATATACCCCCCCCCTACAGTCCTCCATTCGAATTTTCTATTATACAAAACAGTGCTAGAAGTCTTCTTCTGTGAGCTCGTTTAGGAGGGGTATTTTTATTATATAAATATCTATCATATATTATTTAAATATCTGTTCACTGGCTTATCATGCTGGCAATTCGGTGTTTAGATCCCTGATTGGACTGTCCGAGTAGGTTTTCGCTTCCTTCTTGTTCAAGGCGAATGCCGAAAGCCTAAAATCTTAAGTCGCCCCACGGGCGTAGACATAATAATTACCGACACATAATGCCTTTTTCAAAGAAATTTAAAATATAAATGACAGTATATCAATGTCAAACTTATATATCTGTAGTTGTCATCAATGAAATTAAAATATTCAAACATACATTAAAGTTTAATAATAATAATTCATACCACATAACTATCGACAGCAAGACGTCAATACGGGGGATCGAAACATGTAAGATTGTTTTAAACACATATATACATATCAAAGTAAGTAGCCGACTAATTTAATCTACTATAACATACAAAGGTCAAGACATGATTATCTATCTATCTATCTATCTATATATATATATATTTAGTGTTTATAAGAATTTTATTTTTCTTATTTATTTTATTGGCCGTGTCTTAATATTAAAAATAATAGACTTTTTATTGGTTTAGCGACCTTTTATTGAATTTTGTTGTTTTATTCTACGACGTTTCGACTTTTATTATTATTCAGTCTTTTTCAAGTAACGTTTTTTTTTGGTTTTCAAAAGCATGCATTCTGTGTTTATATATATATATATATATATATATATATATATATATAACAATTGATAAATTATTGGAGTTTTTCGGCTTTTTATATGAAATATTTACAAATATCAAGTTAGTATGTATGTAATTGCAAAGTAAGGGGGGATGTAAACATTGCTGTCTACAAATTACAAAGCAAATCACACGAAAATTTTTAATTGAAAAAATTGTCTATGTTGGGACTCGAACCCAAGTCTACAGTTTGCCGGACTGTCGGTTTAACCACTCATATATATATATATATATATATATATATATATATATGTAAACTGTTGCATGAATTACAAGCAGAAGTTGTTTATTTTCAGGACTCGGAACCAAGTTGCTAAAATTTGTAATAACTATTTTAACGATAGCATAACTATCTAGACTAAACTAAGTACCCATTAATTATAAGCGATGTAGGTGAAGCGCCAATAAAATGCAATTCGAGACATTTATTATACAACTACCAAGTACTTTGATTGTCTTGTCTACACTTATTATTATTGTAATTGTTGAAATAATACCCTAATAATATTACAGAATGCTAATACCGATCGGATTAATTTAACTATCATTGATAATAAAAATGTGTGTCTTGCGTTATATTCGCTAGTATCTATCAGAGTAAAATATAACGTATATAAAACTAAGAATATGAACAAAAATATGATAGATAATCTGTTGCAATCTTCTTGGATCGTAGCGTAGAATTTAGTTATACGCATACTGTTTCAAACAATAAAAGCAAACAAAACCGAATGTGTTGGCAATATTGGAAAATTCCACTGCATTTTGTATGGAATGTGGAATGTTATGTAACATAAACTGTGAAAATCGTTTATCTATAAAGCGCATACGAAAATGCACCTCTAAACCCGTGTATGTACAATCCACAAAAATTTTATAGCGGCACTTAAAAAAATAAAATTTTACAAAATACTTGGTTACGAAATCTAAAAATATAATAAATTTCGTCTTGATGTGATAGATAGATAGATATTGTAATGTATCAGTTATTGTAATTTAATGTTCACCACGTTGTTTCCATTAAAAATGTACTAATATGTATTATTAAAAATTTGATTTTAATAATATAATTTCCAATATTGGAATTTCAAATCTCGCGCCTAACCAACATACTTGTGAATATCGCCCCAAGCTAATCTAATACTTTTGTATATATAAGTTAAAGTTGTACCAGATGCGAAAATGTTACTAGTCAATCGATAATAGTGATTTTATAAGTTTACTTAAATATTTTTATTAAAATAAATCTATTAATGCCTCCGATATTTCAGTCGCAGATCAATGAATATTATATCTTATCTACAGGTCGTGAATCTATTACAATATACTAGTAAGTATAGTTATTTATTTCTATAATTAATTTCATTTAAAGAAAAGAAAACTTGTGCATGTATAGATTATAGTTTTTCTATTACGAAGTTGAAACGCATTATATAGTTAGCAAGTAGCAATTGATCCAACTCCTAATACTTTGAAATACTATTCACTTTAGCCTAATATATATATATATATATATATATATATATATATATATATAACAATTGATAAATTATTGGAGTTTTTCGGCTTTTATATGAAATATTTACAAATATCAAGTTAGTATGTATGTTATTGCAAAGTAAGGGGGGATGTAGATAGCAATGTTTACATCCCACCTTACTTTGCAATTACATACATACTAACTTGATATTTGTAAATATTTCATATAAAAGCCGAAAAACTCCAATAATTTATCAATTGTTATATTTAATAAACGGCTAAGAAATTATCTAAACACTTATATATATATATATATATATATATATATATATATATATATATATATATATATTGTAGTTGTCCCTGAAAGGAATGTTCGAGAAATAATTCCAAAACAAGATAATGTCCCACATTTAGGCGGCCATAAGATGTAGTAAACCGTACTTAATTCAAAAATACAGTTCTAAAGATGTGCGACTAATAAAATGTATCCTGTGGAATCTGAAAATTTAGTACATTCAGGAATTATATTGATAATATTGATGAGACTCTTATAAATTCATTATTTATCTCAGGCGTGTGAAGTAGTCCGTTTAAAAGCTGCGGAAATAAACATATATTAAAAAACCTTTATTGATTTTAGCAATTTAAAGGGATATATATATATATATATATATATATATATATATATATATTGTAAATTCAATCAGTTGGCGATTAAAGGTCTGGTTTACTTCAAAGTATATATATTTAAAACAACCCTACATGTTTCGGCAATGATGCCTTTATCAAGGATATAAAATATAAATGACAGTATATAAATGTCAAATAATTGAGTTGCTATGCATTCCAATTGAATAATAATAAATAATAAATTATGCCTTAGTATTCCAAAAACAGATAGACAACAAAAACAGGGAAAAGCAAGACATGAGTCATTATATGAGCATTGTAACAATGTGTCAAATCATAACCATTAAACTAATTCTGCAACTATTTGTTTGAGTTTTATTGAACACTAACTAATTCATAAACATTTTGGTCCTTCAATCGGATTTTGAGCAACGAGAGTGAACATCAGTGAACTTATAACAAATAAAATCTGTGTAACGAAAACAAATAAAACGTCATCCCTATTCGTAATGGCAATGTCTGAAGTTGCATGTGTGTGATTTGTTGGAACAAGATCAAACTAAGCGAGCAAGTGAGTAATTATTACTTTCACACATCCTTTTTACATTTTAATTGCTTCTATTTGTTTTGATTGCGTTATTATTATTATTAATCGGAGCTAAGAAAATGGTAGACGAACTGAAAGAATTCAAGGTTAAACGCGGCACAATAAAATCTCAATTAACCAATGTTAAAAAGTTTTTAGATAAATTAACACCTGATCAAGCTGTACAGCTTCCTAATAGGCTTAAAAATGTGAAGAATTGTGGTCTAAGTTTGAATTTGTACAGGATAAATTAGAATTCTTAGACGAAACACAAGTTAAAGAACGAACAAAATTCGAAGACAGTTATTTTGAAATTATTTCAATATTAAGGCAAAAATTAAATGAGTATTATAGTAAAATATCAACTAATGATTTTTAAGTGCGTCAAACAATTCATTATCTCCCGCTAGCGTAACAGTTAATCAAAATAACACGTTGTCTAGTCAGGTGAAATTACCGCCAATAGATTTCCCTCGCTTTTCGGGCAGTTATGATCAATGGGCTACTTTTTATGATACATTTAGATCCTTGATTCATTTAAATACGTCACTAACTAATATTCAAAAGTTGTAATATTTAAAATCATGTTTAACCGAAGAGGCTGCCGAGGTGTTGCGTGCTTTAGAGGTTACAGAAAACAATTACGAGATAGTTTGGGGTTTGTTGAAAGATAGATACGAGAATAAAAGGTTGATCAGTCATAATCATATAAAAGCGCTTTTTGAGTTACAAACTTTAACGAAAGAATCTTTGCCGTTACTCAGAAAGTTACATTACGATTTAAAAAAGAATATACGGGCACTAACGTCACTCGGTCAACCAGTGCAACATTATAATTTTAATAATAATTTGTTAATTTATTTAGTTTCAACAAAAATTAGACAATACATCAAAGAGAGAATGGGAAAAATGAGTAATAGCGGATGATGTGCAAACAATGTATAGGTTATTTGATTTTTTGTCTCAACGTTGTCAGCTTTTAGAAACATTGGAAGCTGATCAACAGGAATGTGAATAAAAATAATATTGTGAGTGATCAAAATAAAATGTATAGCAATAAACGGTTGTAAAATCAAGTGTTCGGGCTCTTGTTGCTTCAAATAATTCAGTATCATGTTATATGTGCAAAGAATCTCACAGTTTGTTTCGATGTGAAAAATTCTTACATTTACCAGTGAAATTACGTGTGCCAGAAGTGAAAAGGCTTGGGTTGTGCTTCAATTGTTTGCGTGCCAATCATTCAGTGGCGGCGTGTGTTTCAGGTGGGTGCAAAAAGTGTAATCATTGACATAATTCTTTATTACATTTGTCGAAACAAAGAGGACCAGGTAGTAATAGTAATCAACAACAACAAAGCGAGCGACAGCAAACGACCAGTGACGTAGAACAATCAGAAAACCAATCAACTTCGGTGTTACATGGTCATATTAAAGATATGTCTGACATCATACTATCAACAGCATGAGTATACATAGCTGATCAAAACAATCGGTTGCGTGAATGTGGAGTATTGTTGGATAGTGCATCACAATCGAATTTCATTTCTACAAGATTGTGTAAAGAATTGGGCTTGAAGCTGCAATCAGTGAACATACCGGTTGTTGGAATAAGTCAATCTATAACCATGACATCGTCTACGACTCAAGCGACAATAATATCTAAATTTAACAATTTCAAGATTGATATGACGTTTCTGGTTATTGATCAAGTAACTGGAAATCTTCCAACTACTAAGATTAACATAAGCAATATTAAAATACCTGGTAATATCATTCTTGCGGACGCACAATTTAATATCCCTAGGCAAATTAACTTATTAATAGGTGCTACGGTTTTCTGGGATTTGATTTGTAAGGGACAAATACGAATGAGTGCAGGTCAACCAATTATCCAAAAAACAAGATTGGGATGAATTATCTCCGGAAGCATACCATCGACAAGGAAAGGTGACGAAAAAATCAATAACGAGTCAGTAATTTGCAATTTATCTTCAATTGGCCTTCAGGATCAATTACAGAAGTTTTGGACGGTGGAAGAGTGCGTGAGCAATAAAACAAAATTCACAGAGGAAGAGCAGGAATGCGAAGATTTATTTAAGAACACGACTATCAGACACAACGATGGTCATTTTGAGGTTACATTACCGACAAGGGGTAATATAAATGAGCTAGGTGATTCATATGAAACAGCAGTACACAGATTCTCGATATTGGAAAAACGATTCAGAAAAAATTATCAATTCAAGAAAAATTATTCAGAGTTCATGGAAGAATATGAAAAACTGGGGCACATGTCCGTGGTGAAAGATGATCAAATGACAGATCAACCTATATATTACTTAGCGCATCATGGCGTGTACAAGGAAACTAGTGAAACAACGAAGCTGAGAATAGTTTTCGATGGCAGCGCTAGAACAAGCACGGGTATATCACTGAATGATAAATTGAAAACGGGACCTACCTTGCAAGATGATCTGTTTTCAATATTATTGGGATTCCGAAAACATAAATATATAATGACAGCGATTGTCGAAAAAATGTGCAGAATGGTATTTGTGAATGAACGAGATTTACAGCGATCAAAGACAGATGACCCAATACAGATCTATAAATTGAACACATTAACATATGGCACAACGACTGCGCCTTATTTAGCAATTCGTTGTCTTCAGCAAATAGCACATAACAACGAGCAATTTCAGTTAGTGGAGTGATACTTTCGGACTTTTATGTGGACGATCTAATAACAGGTACAGAAACAATGAAGGAGCTAAACAATTGAAGCAAGATTTATCAAGAATTTTGAGTAACTACGGATTTCATATGCGCTAGTGGTCATCTAACAATGACGTGATTTTGGAAGATATGCATAAAGAAAATCGGAATATTACGCATTTACTAGCTGAAAGTAAAACAACAAAAACATTGGGCCTTAGCTGGAATTCATAAAATTACATACATACTTCATTGTGAAATTAATGTCTCTGAATGCTCCCACATAAGGGTAACTAAGCGAAGCATTTTATCTGTGATCGCTCAAGTTTTTGATCCTCTGGGATTAGTGAGTCCATGCATTATAAAGGCCAAGCTATTGATACAGAAATTGTAGCAGTTAGGAACAGATTGGGACGAAAGTGTTCCATTCGAAGTTCCATTCAATTTGGACTCATTTTTGTGGTCGCTTGCCAGAGATTAACAGTTTTCATATTCCTAGATTCGGCTCTGGCAAGTGGCTAGCAGTGTGTGTAAAGAATAGCTCCGTAATTATTTTCGATATATCGATAAATTACGAGCTGTTAATATAATATAGTACTAAAAACTAGTGTGGAAAAGTGCAAGATATAGGATAAACTAAGTAAGGGTAAGAATAAAGTAGCAGTAAAAATATAATAGTAAATAATTGTGTAAGAGATAGAAAATGTGTCAATAGAGGCCAAACCTACGACGGGTTGACCGGGGTTTGGTTTCTTGCGCGTCGGCAAAACATATCGACAAATAAAAACGGCTACAAAGTTTCGCATAAGTTCGAAAAATAAGAAGACAGGACCGGACTAGGAAAATAATTTAAACAGAAAAAGGGACAAGGAAATAAATGTGTAGAAATGGGACGCTCTGAAGATAGTGATGAATACTCCACCGACGAGAAGAAGAGAAAGTGTTCTAAAGAGGATGTAGAAGAACATGCCTTCAGTAAAAGTAAGAAAATAGCTATATCGCCGATAAAAACAGAAGAATATGGAGGATAATATAGAAGCGATGAGGAACATGATGGAAATACTGCAAATAACAACGAAATCCTTAGCGGAAGAAATAAAAGAAATGAGAGAAGAACAGAAGGGGTACAAAAAAGAAATAGAAGGAATGAGGAAAGAGAATGAAAAATTGATGAGAGAATTCCCAACTGAGAAGAGGAATAATAATAATGGATGACAGGTTAGAGCATCTTGAAAATGAGAAGAGACGAAATAATGTAGTTGTACAAGGACTGTCAGTGAATGCAAACAATCAGGAGGAAATAAACAACAAAATGGAGGAGTTTATAGAGAAAGAGTTGCATTTAAAAGTCAAAACAAAGGGAGTGATTAAACTAGCGGAAAAAAATTGCCTAGTACAAATGGAAAATGCGACAGACCAGAAAATAGTTATGCAGAACAAATACAAAATGAAGGAAAGGAGAAGGGAAAAGGTCTTTATCAACGACGATTTATCTAAACAAGACAGAGATATACAAAAGATAATTAGAAATAGAGCAAAAGAAGAAAAGGAAAGTGGCAAGAGGGTTAACAAAAAAGCAACGAAAAGCTAATACAAATGAAAGACAGGAAAGCTCTAAAAAACTAAGAAACCAATGTATAGATGGAAAGAAGGAGGCTGACACGGTAATGATAATGGACGTTGACAAAATTAAACACACGAAAGAAATAAAGTATACGATATGGCATGGAAATGATATTTCGAACAAAAAGAAAGAATGGAAATTAGCGACCTGGAACGTTAGAAGTTTAAGCGGAAAGGAAAGTGAACTCATAAGTGAATTTGAAGAAACGCGTTCAACAATACTATGTATTAGCGAAACAAAAAAGAAAAGCCAATGGGAGCAGGTACTAGATAATGACCACATATTACTGCATAGCGGAGTAAATTCGTGTAATAGAGCAGCAGCTGGAATAGGTGTAATAATACATAGAAATTTAAGAAGCAACATAAGTAAATGGGAAGCTATATCGGAGTGCATATTAGTAGTGAAGCTTAAAGACAGTAAACATAAGGTAATGACAATAATAGCAGTGTATGGCCCTAAAGACAATGACAAAGTAGAAGAAAAAGATAAATTCTGGGAGGAGCTGACATTAGTAATGGACGAAGCCAAAGGAATATTGTTTATTGCTGGGGACTTCAATGGCAGAATAGGAAAAAAAAACGACGGTTATAAGGCAGTTATGGGAGAACATGGAGAGGAAATTAGAAATGATAATGAAAAAATAATTTTGGACTTTTGTTTAAACCATGATCCTGATAGAAAACACTGGGAAAAATAAATCAGAAATTAATGAAAGAATTGAAAAGGTAACCAAATTGTATTACGCAATGAATAAGAACTTCATTATGAAAAAAGAAATATCACGAAACACCAAGATAAAAGTATTCAAAGCAGTCTAGAGAGCAGTTCTGACATACGGATGTGAATCATGGGTATTTAATAATAGACAAAAAAGCAAAATCCAGGCTGCAGAAATAAAATATCTTAGAAGAGTAAGAGGCGTAACCAGAAAGGATAAAATGAGATATACACAAATACGAGAAGAACTGAAATACAATCGATAATGGACTTTATTGAACGGCGGCAACTACATTGATGGGGGCATTTACAACGAATGGGCGACACTAGACCAGTAAAGCTAATATATGAAGACAAAGTCCAGTATAAAAGGAAAAGAGGAAGACCGCGTCAAGTATGGGATGATATCATTGGAAATAGTATCCAGAAGAGGGGAAAGAGCTGGAAAGAAGCAAAATCACTAGCCAGTAACCGAACATTATGGAGAAATTTTGTGCATAATTTAGATTAGGCTGTACTTGCCCGACACCCTATAGGGTAAAAGGGTTTTTGATATATATATATATATATATATATATATATATATATATATATATATAGTAAACCTAATCAGTAGGCGGTTAAAGGTCTGTATATTATTTCAAAATATATGTATTTAAAAAACTCTACATGTTTCGGCTGTATACGCCTTTTTCAAGAGAATACAAAATATGAATGACCTAGGCGGTTAAAGGTCTGTATATTATTTCAAAATATATGTTTTTAAAAAACTCTACATGTTTCGGCTGTATACGCCTTTTTCAAGAGAATACAAAATATGTATTCTCTTGAAAAAGGCGTATACAGCCGAAACATGTAGAGTTTTTTAAATACATATATTTTGAAATAATATACAGACCTTTAACCGCCTACTGATTAGGTTTACCATATCATACCAAGGTCACGAAGTTATTATATTTATATATATATATATATAGTATGCCTTTCATGATAGAAGTGAAAAACAAAATAGCATGCGCGAAGATATAGAATGATTTAGCTATTACAGATTAACAGGGAGTTATGATAATCGAAAATAATCTATTTCGAGATCAAAGAGAAGAATAATTTACAAATCGTTGAGTTCAATCATAGACACTGTATTCACTTAGCATAACTATGACTAATATATTTGTAGAGCACGTAACGTTTTAATAGAAAAGGTGGTCACATATATATATATATATATATATATATATATATATATATGAAAAAAAACACATCCGTCCAGAAACGTGCAGATATCGATATTTCACTGTCGTTACAGTTCATCAGTACACGATATTCGGACATAGACATGATTTTATTTGTATACTTTCGTGTATATATACGAATTACATTGAATTTAATTGCAATGAGAAATAGCAATTATTCAAATCTCCTCTCACATGCAATTGTCGCTAAATTTGTTGCGTTGATTCTACAATCTGACAAGATTACTCCTGCCGAAGAACGTAGACGCAAACACGTCGCGACGTCAGCCATCCAGCTGTGCGGATAATTAACATTTGTATGAAAAAAACACATCCGTCCAGAAACGTGCAGATATCGATATTTCACTGTCGTTACAGATCATCAGTACACGATATTCGGACATAGACATGATTTTATTTGTATACTTTCGTGTATATATACGAATTATATTGAATTTAATTGGAGTGAGAAATAGCAATTATTCAAATCTCCTCTCACATGCAATTGTCGCTAAATTTGTTGCGTTGATTCTTCGGCGGGAGTAATCTTGTCAGATTGTAGAATCAACGCAACAAATATAGCGACAATTGCATGTGAGAGGAGATTTGAATAATTGCTATTTCTCACTCCAATTAAATTCAATATAATTCGTATATATACACGAAAGTATACAAATAAAATCATATCTATGTCCGAATATCGTGTACTGATGATCTGTAACGACGGTGAAATATCGATATCAGCACGTTTCTGGACGGATGTGGTTTTTTTCATACAAATGTTAATTATCCGCACAGCTGGATGGCTGACGTCGCGACGTGTTTGCGTCTACGTTCTTCGGCAGGAATAATCTTGTCAGATTGTAGAATCAACGCAACAAATTTAGCGACAATTGCATGTGAGAGGAGATTTGAATAATTGCTATTTCTCACTCCAATTATATATATATATATATATATATATATATATATATATATTCCTAGATATTACCTTAGAGAAGATGTAACAGTAATTCAACTACATGGCTTTAGTAATTCATCAGAGCTTGCGTATGGAGCATGCGTTTATGTGAGAACAGTCACTGCAAGTAATCAGTTTTGTTCAAGGTTATTATGTGAGAAATCACGTGTTGCACCATTGAAAAAATTGGACATTACCAAGGCTCGACTTGTGCGGTGCATTACTCCTTGCTAGATTAATGAACAAGATAATAGAGTCTTTGTGTATCGATATCGACGATATATTTTATTGTACCGATTCTAACATAGTGTTGGCTTAGATCGCCAGGGAACCTGCCGCACTAAAAACATTTGTTTCAAATAGAGTATCAGAGATCAGGGAATTAACAAACGTTAATAGATGGAAACACGTGAGGGGTAAAGAAAATCCAGCAGTTCTTGTAACAAGAGGATCTTATCCTAATCAATTAGCAACATCAACGTTGTGGTGGAAGGGACCATCATGGTTAGAGCAAAGCGAACCTTGTTGGCCTGAGCAAACATCTGAATACATTGGAAATTTACCCGACGTAAAGTTTATCCAAATATTTCATGTGCTCATACGACAAGATTTTTTTGCAAAATTCTAAACATTGTTAAGATTACAAAGAGTGACAGCATATATTTTTCGATTTGCAAATAATGCATAGTTAAACAAGACCTCAGAAAAACAGGTCCTTTAGAGATAAATGAACTAGAGGAAGCATTGAGAAAATTAATAGAAATCGTTCAATTACAGATGTTTGATAAGGAAGTAAAAAGATTGAAAACCCAGAAACCTATACATTCGAATAGTAATATTTTGTCATTAAATCCATTTCTTAACGAAGATAGGTTACTGAGAATTGGTGGGCGCTTGGGGAAATCACAATTTTCTTATGATAATAAACACCCTATATTGCTCCCATGAAAACATCATTTAACCAAATTGATTGTAGAACAAGAACACCGAAAGCGTCTTCACGTCGGACCACAGACGCTTTTAGCAATTATTCGTCAAAGATATTGGCCCATTGCTGGACGAAGCGTAGTGAGAGAAATATTTGCAAAATGTAAGGTATGTTTCAGAGCAAAACCAAGCAGTTATGAGCACATAATGGGTAACTTGCCAAAGGAACGCATTAGTCGAACAAGACCATTTAATATTTGCGGTGTTGATTTTGCCGGTTCTTTTAACATTAAACATAGTAATCTTAAGAGTCATAAAATAGTAAAAACATATATTTGCATATTTGTTTGTTTTATTACGAGAGCGGTACATATTGAATTGGTGTCACATCTGACCAGATTTTCATTTATAAATTCCCTTAAAAGATTTATTTCTCGTAGGGGAAAATATTCTCATATATACTGTGACAATGGAACGAATTTTGTAGTTGCAAAAAACAAACTGAATTAATTTTTTAACTTTCTTAGAAATAATCAATTTAAAATTTATAAGTTTTTGTCACAAGATTCGATTATATGGCATTTTTTGCCTCCGGGTTCTCCACACTTCGGTGGTGTGTGGGAAGCTGCAGTAAAATCTGCGAAATACCATTTAACACGCGTTATGGGAAACGTAACTTTAACATATGAGGAATTTCTTACCTTGTTGACACAAGTAGAAGCAATTCTAAATTCAAAACCTTTGTCAGCCATTTCCAGCAATCCAAATGGCGTAGCTATCATAACCCCAGGACATTTCCTTATCGGTGCCTCACTTGTCTCACTACCTGAACCAGAAATCATTGAGGAGAAACCAAACAGACTATCACGATATCAGCATTTTACTCAAATGGCACAACATTTTTGGCATCGATGGTCAACCGAATATTTGTCAACTTTACAAAAGAGGACAAAGTGGATGTCTTCAACCACTGTGAAGATACCCCAGGTGGGAACAACAGTCCTCATCAAAGACGAACGGCTGCCTACATTGAAGTGGTTACATGGCAGAACTTTGGATCTATCCTATGGACATGACGGTATAGCGAGAGTCGCCACTGTCAAGACCTGAGAGGTGTGATGAAGCGACCAGCCCGAAAATTGTGTCCTTTGCCGTTAGAAGATTAATTATTAATCATTTATTTATTTTATGTGTTTAGATGCAATGTATTTATTTCGAAATTAATTATTTAAAGGCGGGCTGAATGTTGGTGCAGTTAAACGTTGGAACTTTTATTACGTTGGTATTTTTGACTATTGTGCTTACGCCGACAAGAATAGATTGAGACAATATATGAGCATTTTAACAATGTGTCAAATCATAACCATTAACCTAATTCTGCAACTAATTGTTTGAGTTTTACACAAACTAATTCATAAACAGCATCGTATGCCGAAACATGTAAGATTGTTTTAAATAAATACATTTTGAAGTAAAACCAGACCTTAAATCGCCAACTAATTCAATCTACTTTAACATACTAAGGTCAAGAAATTATTATATATATATATATATATATATATATATATATATATATATAAATATATAATATTTTCGTGACCTTGGCATGATAAGGTAAACTTAATAAGTCGGCGATTAAAGGTCTGGTTCATTACTTCAAAGTATATATATTTAAAACAAAAAATCCAAAAAATAGATAGCAAGGTGTGAACTTATGTGTTGTTCGCTGCCAGCAGCTTGTGTCTCTTTCTGGGTATGAACCTGTGTGTTGGTTGCTGCTGGCAGCTTGCGTCTCTCTCTGGGTGTGTGATCACCATTTCGATTTTGAGAACACACAGATAATTGATAAAGAACAACACACAATAAAAAGACAAATTAAAGAAATGATTAGTATTAAACAAGAAAAAAATTGAATTAACAACAGAAATGATATAAAAAATTTAAGCAGTATATACTATAACTTAATTTTGTAACGATCTACAATTTACCATCATAATATATTTTTTTTTGTTATATACCTTATGTTATTTAAATATCAATTACATTTAAATATAATATACTTTTGCTTATCATGCTGACTGTTCCGTATTTTGATACCTGTCTAGTTGTCCGAGCCAGCAGGTTTTCGTGGTTTTCCTTCTCGTTTAGAGCGAATGCCGACAACTTTGCATCTTAAATCGCTCCACGGGCGCATACGTAATAATAACTCATGTATCAGAATAATTGAAACATACATGAGTAGGTAAACCCCCTCCAGTTTTGTATAATACAAAGGTGTTTTTAATAATATAAAATATTATTAAAAATCTTCACAAAAAATATTAATAGTGAACCTGTATTTGTGTTCTTCACACCAGATTTTTAATAATATTTTATATTATTAAAAATACCTTTGTATTATACAAAACTGGTGGGGTTTACCTACTCATGTATGTTTCAATTATTCTCAATATAAATGACAGAATATAAATGTCAAGTCAATGTCAATGACTTGACATTTATATTCTGTCATTTATATTTTTTATATCCTTGACAAAGGCATCATTGCCGAAACATGTAGGATTATTATAAATATATACACTTTGAAGTAATAACCAGACCTTTAATCGCCGACTAATTAAGTTTACCTTATCATACCAAGGTCATATCCTTGACAAGGTCATATCCTTGACAAAGGCATCATTGCCGAAACATGTAGGATTATTTTAAATATATACACTTTGAAGTAATAACCAGACCTTTAATCGCCGACTAATTAAGTTTACCTTATCATACCAAGGTCACGAAAATACTATATATATATATATATATATGTGTGTGTGTGTGTGTGTGTTTAGATAATTTCTTAGCCGTTTATTAGCAATTTCAAACATTCAAATCTGACATCAGCTCTCAAAATACTGACATCTACTTTCAAAATGGGCATCTGCTTTCAAATCTGACGTTTGCTTTCATAACAGACACCTACTTTCAAAACAGACATCTACTTTCAATAACTGACATTAGCTTTCACTAACTGACATCTGCTATCAATACTGACATCGGCTTTCGAAATTGACTTCTGCTTTCAACTTGACATCTACATTCAATAACTGACATTTGATTCATTTACACTGTTATTTTGTAATGCATTTCTAAATAGCTTCAACCAAGGTCTATTGTGGCCGAGTGGTAAAAGCGACAGTCCGGCAAACTGTAGACTTGTGTTCAATTCCCAACATAGACAATATTTTTCAATTAAAAATTTCGTATGATTTGCTTTGTAATTTGTAGACAGCAATGTTTACATCCCCACTTACTTTGGAATTGCATACATACTAATTTGATATTTGTAAATATTTCATATAAAAGCCGAAAAACTCCAATAATTTATCAATTGTTATCTATATATATATATAGATTTAATAAGTTGGCGATTTAAGGTCTGTTTTACTTTAATATGTATATATTTAAAATGATTTTACATGTTTCGGCACATAATGCTTTTTTCAGAGAGTTTTAAAATTCGTGTCGTAGAAATTACTTTATTAGACACTTAAAAATTAATATAGTTTACTTATCATATTCCTGGAATAAATATCCAAATCATTTACTTAAAAATTGAACATTTATATTATATGACTGTGTGAAGGTTATTTTACATATTAATATGAAATTCATGTCAATTATAACTAACACAACAACCTAACTAAACCAATGTTACACACATAACAAGTACCAACTAGGAAAGGATTTCCCACCAATGAATATTTAAATTGATATCCATATTTAGCCAAATATTGTTTTATTTATAAAATCTATGAATTAATGTACACTTATAAAGTCAACAACACTATGTAGATCTCGGTTTCCGGGTTGGAACCAAGTTAGGGGTAATTGCCAACGTTTCGTCCACTGTTTCAAGGGACATCTTCAGGGCTGTACGTAGATGTTCGTCGTTTCGCAGTAGCTTTAAGAATGCTATGACAGAGACCGGCACAACTTATATAGGGTGGACTGGGTCAGATGGTGGCCTGCTATTAGCTGGGGACCATGAGCCAATGGCATGCGTCGTATGGGCGTGGTAATTCTGAGTAGAGTTCAATAGAGTTTGCCACGTCGGATGTAACGTATAGTCATCGTCTCTATTGAGATTGCGGGGATGTTTGTAAATTTCAATAGATTCACGGATTTTCCTAGGGAAATAATGCGATTCACGGGACAGAAGCTTGACATCTTTGAACAGAATTTGATGACCGGAGTTGAGTTTGTGTTCTGCCAGCGCTGAACCGGCTATATGTAACAGTCTAGTACAACGTTCATGTTCGGACACACGCACACCGACTGGCCGCTTACTTTCGCCAATGTACACACTGCCACACGAACACGGAATGCGATACACTCCTTGGGCTTGGAGCGGAGATATTTTGTCTTTAATCTAGGGTAAGTGGTCCGAAATTTTAGAATGGGGCCTGAAGACAGTTTTGATTTTATTTCTATGTAGAACCTTTCCTATATGATCGGTGATACCTTGAATATACGGTAAGAGGGCGGTGCTGATGTTAGGATCGGGTTCCCTTCGAGGTTTTAGGTTACGATGTCTCACTATAGTACGATGTATGTCGTGGGCGTTATAATTATTCTGGAATAGCGTGTTCGAAACATGGTTAAGTTCGAAGGGTAGTGGCCTAGGTTCTGACCGCTTGTTTGTGTGCCGGTTGATGATGGGAAAACACGTTCAGATATTGGAGACATCCGTCTGATTCCACCTCCATGGTATAGCGAATGTCACGGCGCTGGGAGTTTAGAAAAAGTAAGAATTCATCTGAAGACTGCGGCCCATGCGGCCAGATGACGAACGTATCGTATACATATCTAAACCAACATTTAGGTTTTAAATGAAAGGAGCTTAAGACCTGTTGTGTTCTAACGCTTCCATAAAAATGTTAGCGACAACCGGGGATAAGGGGGAACCCATAGCGGCTCCGGACACTTGTTCATAGAACTTGTTTCGAAATTGGAAGTACGTGGAAGTAAGGCACACATTTACGAGTTCGGATATATCATTCGGTTTGCCGTAGGCGGCTATAATGTCGGAGATGATTGACACTGTGTCCGCGATCGGGACCTTCGTGAAAAGAGATACTAGCTCATACAAAAAAAAATATTTACAATCTATTGCTATAACGACCAATCTACATAAATGAGCTACCCAAGAAAGTAAGTACAAGCATAATAAGTATATATCATCACATTTTACATCCATTCATAGTAATTATAAATATGATATATTATTTAAATTGCCAAATTATTTAAACGAACACCCCATACCAATTATATATATATATATATATATATATATATATAATATTTTCGTGACCTTGGTATGATATAGTAAACTCAATACGTCGGCGATTAAAGGTCTGGTTTATTACTTCAAAGTATATATATTTAAAACAACCCCACATGTTTCGGCAATGATGCCTTTGTCAAGGATATAAAAAATATAAATGACCGAATATAAATGTCAAATAATTGAGTTGCTATGGTTTAAATTATTCAAAGATACATTCCAATAATAATAATAAGTCATGCCTTAGTATTCCAAAAAATAGATAGCAAGGTGTGAACCTATGTGTTGTTCTTTTTGTCTCTTTCTGGGTATGTATTTGTGCGAGCGCGTAAGTGTAGGGTTTTGTATGTTGGTGCGCTTGTGCGTGTGTTTAGTGACCGGTCGCGTAAAATTTAGAGAGATCGGATAACCAGCCGTTGCGTAGGGCCGCCAACCCTTTCCCGGCAACTTCTTTACTTTTCCGTGCAGTACTTCGACGGCCCGAACCCCGCCCCAACGAGGCAAGGCGCAGACCAGCGAAGCGCACCCTGCATGGGGTTGCTCATTGCCTACCAAGGGAACACCCTTAGTGGCTACCTCAGTCGACGACGGTCACACTTTGTGCCATCTTAACGATTTCCGCAAAGGCGGGGGCAATGTACACACGTCGAACGTGTGTGTGCTGTTAACGGCAGCCTAGCCAGGTTGCCGCCCAGGACCGGTCCTAGTGGTGTGTGCGTTGCGGGGCGCCGTGATTTACGCCGCGTAGCTTGTTTCCTCACTCCTGCTGGAAAGGCGGAATGGCACCTGACTGACCATCGGGCAGACCCCCCTAGAGTTTGGTAGCGCATATGCTAGGCTACAACCCAGTAGAGGACCACATCAGCACAAAACAGAAAACAGGGAAAAGCAGGGAAAAGCAAGAAATGAGTTATTATTACGTATGCGCCCGTGGAGCGTCTTAAGATGCAAAGTTGTCGGCATTCGCCCAAAACGAGAAGGAAAACCACGAAAACCTGCTCGGACAACTAGACAGGAATCAAAATACGGAACAGTCAGCATGATAAGCAAAATTATATGATATTTAAATGTAATTGATATTTAAATAACATAAGGTATATAACAAAAAAAAATATATTATGATGGTAAATTGTAGATCGTTACAAAATTAAGTTATAGTATATACTGCTTAAATATTTTATATCACTTCTGTTGTTAATTGAATTTTTTCCTGTTTAATACTAATCATTTCTGTAATTTTCCTTTTCATTGTGTGTTGATCTTTATCAATTATCTGCCTGTTTTCAAAATCGAAATGGTGATCGCGTTGTAGTTTGTGTGTAGATAAAGCAGTTTTCTCTGTTTTAGAGTATTTGTGGGTTTGTATTGTTTTGTATAAATATTGTATAGTTTGGCCTATGTAGTAACTATCGCAATCGCGACATGGTATTTTATAGATGACATGTGTTTCTCGATTTTTCTCTATTTTAGGTTTAAGTTTTGAAAAAGAAGTGTAAAAAATAAGTGTTTATTAGTATTACTAAGTTTATATGTTGTAGCTATATCATATTTTTTTAAAGTGTATTTAATTTTTTCTGATAGTTGTGGAACATATGGAATCGTGATATATTTTGTATCGTTGTTTAAGTAAGTAAATAATAAAAAACATATATCAAATCTATATATGAATAAGTTCATTAAAGAAACAAAAAGATTTGTCCAAGACAACCCTTATTATAAAAGCAACTGCAGATAAATCAAATAAAACAGCGATTATTCTTAAAGAGGAATATGAGCAAAAGATAGAAAAACTATTAGACGATAAATTCACCTATAAAAAGAAAGAAATAATCCAACAAAGAAAACTCGAAAAGAAATTAATAACTTAATAAATAAATTGCATAGACTAAACCTAATAGATTTCAACACTAAAAACAAACTTCGCATTTTTAATTCCCACCCTCTATCAATATATGGTTTACCAAAAATTAACAAAAATAATATCCCTTTAGGACCAATAGTATCTAATATACAAGACCCTACTTATAATATAGCAAAATTTATAGGTGATAGCATATCTAAGATGTTAGGAAAAACTAAATATCATACCAAAGACTCATGGCAATTCCAAAATTTCATCAAGGAACAAGAAGTACCAACTAATCACAAAATTATATCACTGGATGTAGAACCTTTATATACTAACATTCCTACAGATTTAGCTATAAACATAAAAGAATTCAAATGGGATGAAACTAGACCACACACATCACTAAGTAAAAACGAATTTATTAGAGGTATATACTTCTGTCTCGACAACACATATTTTCAGTACAAAAATTCTTTTTATAGTCAAACATTTGGTATTGCCATGGGCTCTCCTTTAGCTGCTTCTATTAAAAATCTGGTAATGGAACATTTAGAACAAAACGTTATCAATCTTCCACCCCATATTCTTCAAAATATATGTTGATGATATCATAACATGTATTCCGACTAATAAAATAAACTATCTTCTAAATAAATTCAACAATTCTCACAACAAATTAAAATTCACTATTGAAGAAGAAATTAATAACAGTATTAATTTTCTTGATATTTCTTTAAGCTATGATAGACAGGGTACTATTTATACAAATTGGTATAATAAACCCACAGCTTCTTTTCGATATATGAATTACCACTCAAATGCTCCTACAGTATTCAATAAAATGATTACAAATAATCTGACTGATAGAGCAGTAAAACTATTACATACTCAATACATAAAACATAACATCAAGAAAATTAAAACAGTCTTAACAGATAATAATTATCCACCACAACTTATAGACCAAACAATTAAAAAAATACACCAAATATACAACACTGCAGACACCAATAACAATTTAAACAATGACACACAACATACATCACGATTCCATATGTTCCAACTTAGTAATACTAATAAACATTTATTTTCAAAACTTAAACCTAAAATAGAAAAAATCGAGAAACACATGTCATCTATAAAATACCATGTCGCGATTGCGATAGTTACTATATAGGCCAAACTAAACAATATTTATACAAAAGAATACAGTTAGGGTAAGGTAACAGTTCAACCAGATCTTAAATAAAGAAGAAGTACATGAAAATGACGGCATCGTTTAGTACAACAGTTAGTATTCTTTTTTATTTTATTTTAACGCGAATAAATTGAAGCCGTGTACGTGCTAATACTAAAGCAAACGTGGCTGTTGTTATATTGGGCGAATTTACTATTGTATGGAGTACATAAACTGATCAACAGTAAATCAGTATGGGACAAAAAGCAAATACGCAACCGTGCGCCCCGTGGTATGAAATTTACGGATCCTGAAAAGTAAAAATAACTGCTTTTGAAGATGCTGAGCTTAGTAGTCGAGAAATAGCAAAGATAATGTCAAAAAGCAGGCAATAAATTAGGAATCATTTAAAATACCAACAAAATTATGGTAAAAATGAGCGCTAATCGTACAAGGATAATTTTTGAAAAGCAAAAACGATCAATTCTAAGGGTTGCTTTAAATTCTTCGTTATCCGTCCGTGCAATTATATCGAGAATCAACGTCAAAAATAACTACATTACAGTTCGCACAAAACATAGTACGTGGTTAGGACAATGGAAAACGGCTTTTTTCTCCGACGAAAAGATATTTTAATTTGCATTAGTCAGATAGCTTCGCGTGCTACTACCATGATTTAAGAAAAGAAGAACAGAGTTTATTACGACGTCGCCTTGACTGTGGTTTAGTATTGGTGTGGGCTGCAATAGCATTTGAAGCAATAAGTAATATTTTGGAAAACAAATATAAATAACAGTTGATACAAAAAAGTACTGAAATCATGTTTGATAGAATGCTTAGGAGGTAAAAAACAATATTTCTGTAGGACAACGCCCCACCCATACGGCAACGTAGGTTAAGATGGGATTTCAAAGTCAAAATACAATGACCAGCTAAGTCGTTTAGGAGTAATTGTCAGGATAAATCTGCAGGAATTCGGGTTAATTTCCAATTACAGAAGAATTAAAAGAAGAAATTAAGTCAGTAAGAAGTACAGTGCCTCAAGATATCAAAGTAGTTATATACACATTCAAATATGATATATGAATTGTCGACGAATTAAAGAGAGAACATAATCTACTAAAACTGTAAAAATATATTGATTGACTGTATCTGAATAAAATATATTCAAATAGAAGTAATTCAATTATTGTTTTTAATTATTCTTATAAAGAAGCAACTTACAATATTTTCAGGAAGTGTATATGAATAAAGAGTATAGAACAAATTCTAAGAATAGATAATCTTCAAAGTTACTTCTGTAGCGGAATAAATATGCATTCAATATTTTATGCTAGCTTCTGAAAAAAATATATAAGATTATTTTGAAGTTTTAACGCTAAGGATTTATATTCGAGACTACATAATTCTAACATTATTACTTTTAGGGAGAGTTAAACAACTGTTGAAATTTCTCTACTCTCATAATCATTACAAAAGCAAAAATTTAAAATTTAATCACAGATTTCCAGCGAAAAGAAACCGAAATTTGTAGGCCATAATTTAATAAAACAGCTGAAATTTAATTTACGTAAAATGACTGTATTTCAGAAAAGACCTCCTGCCAAACTCTAACAAGATCAAAGTAAAACTGCTTAAAAGAGTCCCTTCAAGAAATCTCTGGTAAATAAATATTAAATTCGGAATTTAAATATTTATGAAATACACAAAATAAAAAGCAATTTGGAGTAAAGAAAAAGTAAACTTTTCAACTTGTCGAATTGACAAGAACTAACTTTTTATTCCGTCTAGAGTCCTAACCATTAAAATTTTTAATGGTCTCTTTTAACGCCAATAACTGACAATATAATTAGATTTGCTATAATTGCTAACCTTAACGGTTTCTTCCTTATAAAATTAACAGTAGAGCCCCAGGATCTTGTTTTATTAACGGGAATTGAAGACGTCAAACTTTAAAGCTAAAATATTACTGCCATAAATTTATCGGGAAGCTGCAAACACACACTATTAATTATTCATTTGAAAAGGGTAGAGGGACCAGATATTTGAAGTTTACTATTGTTGGAAAATCAATAACGTCGTTTTGTTTACACGTGATATAATTCAAATAAATATACGAGTATATATTAACACTTTCAAAAATAGTAGTTAAATATATAATTAGATTAAAATTAGTAATTTATTTTCACGTAACAATATTTAAAATGGATTGATCCAATATTAGCTTTATTCTGTAAATATATTATAATTATTTAAGACAATTTTGTCGAAAATTATTTTAGCAAATTACAAAATAGTAGTAGTTAGGCTTGCTCCTTTAAAAGAACAGTTGAACGTTTCCCGGCATTTTTGTATAGGTTAGATCTATCAGTCTAATGCCATTTCTCCATTTTCCAGTCGCTCATTTGAGTTGTGAGTTGAATTTATGTCGATCTTGGTTTGTGTATTAATTCTATCAAGTTTAACTTTATTCTTTTTGGTTCTGCGCTAACACTTTTAATTTAATTCCTTTTTAATGGTTTTTCTAAATTGTTCTAGTGTTGATTTGATCCAGATGTTTCTGAATCGCCCTCTACTTCAAAAGTTCATAAAGTTTCCCCCAGCTCTGTTTAATGATATTCGGGTTATTTTTTCTCATTGTGAGACCAACTCATTTTCGTTTTCTTCGACTGATTGTGATTTCGATTGGTTCTTAGTTGGTCGCCCATCACAAGGCTTTATTAGAAAATGTTCTTTACCAGCAAATACTCAAGATTTGACAGCCCGCGTCTCACATCCGTAAGGTAAAATGCTCTTTATTCTTCTATTGAGCATTCGTAATTTGATATTTTGTTTCATTTTTTTCGAAATAAAGCAAAATAAATTAAACTGGAAAGATTTCAATACTTTTCGAAACACACGGTATGCCCTTCGTGCCTTTACTATTTTGTTTTGCTTATCTTTTTGGCAGCTTCCGTTCTCATATAATATATTACAAAAACAAGCAAAATCTATAACTGTTTTTATTTCTACTACGCTATCTTTATTGGAATACTACTGTAAGGGACATCAGGTTAGTTCTTCTTGTATTTATTTTCAGCACTTCTAGGACAGTCTCGCTAATGTGCTATATTAGTTTGCATATAGAATTTTTTCGAGATATTAATCATTATCAGTGAATTCTAATCATTTTTGTATTCTCGTCATTTTTGTCTTTTCAAATTCCATTGATATCAGCTACAGGAAAGGAGACCAGGAGGAAAGGTCATTATCTAACCTCACATCTTATTTGGATGTGTTTTCAAATTTGGCCATTAAATCCGTAGTCTTAATAGAGAAGTGAAGCCAATCCCAATTTCTTTGGAATTTTGTATCCTACTAGGATTAGGCAGAGTTTATATTGGACGAGCTTTTCATATTCACTGCAGTAATTACTAATTATTAATGTGCTATCTTAGTCCACAAGATCTTAATATAAAACATTGATTTTCCCTCTTCGTCCTACAGACTTTCTAGTCTTTTGAGGATTAGAAGCGTTAGTTAGTATTTTCCTAAAATTACTTAATACTATAATAAATCTATTTTTTAAAAATCGGCTTCCGCTTATTTCCATTTCATTTTCTAACAGGATTTGTCAATCTGTCCGGTATTGTTGATGAATAAGTGCAAGTGCACGTATACAGTTTTTGCAGGTACAGCTATATTATGCTGCTTAAGTAGTTATCAAAACATAATTTGTATTTTCTGAGTCAATCTTACAAGAAAGTTGCTCATTGTTTCTAAGCCTGGATTATAATCTTTATAATCATGAGTAGAAAATATATGTAAAATAAAACCAGGAAGACTTTTTAGTTTTATTTTAAATATGGTGTTTCAAACGTAGACAATTTCGCAGTACTCGTACAATAGCAATTGTGAACAGTGGTCACCATCATATTGCAAGTCTCGAAGGTGGTGAGTTGACGATTTCAAAATATTTTTTATCCTATAAAAGTCTAGGAGCTCATATAACGAATACTTGAAATTTTTTGCTTTGGTATTAATTTACTCTTAATATAGCCGAAACATACGAAGACGGATTGATATATAAGTTCTCCAACAACGCCATTGTGTGAGTAGTGAGGTCAGAAACAAGTTCTAACAGACAAATGGCAATTTAGAATATCTCATCTTGCATGCAAAGTTTTATTTTCCTTTGTACCGTCGTTGAGTAACAGTCCCATTTATCATGAGTTGAATTTCTGAGGAAACGAACCACGACAGAATTGCTAAAACTACAAGCTTGCACGCCCATCGTAACTTAGAGGTGTTCGAAAGCTCTTTATTGCAATATCGTCGTCCGGATTCTCCGGCTGTACGAAAACTCAAAATAGTTCCATCAGTGCAAAAAGTCATGCATACCATTTTCTGGGATGTAAAGGAAATCATTCATACCGAATATCTTCCGAAAGGATTAACGATTAATTCAATAAGAAATTTAGAAACATTACGATCACTAAAGAATCGTATCTTAAGAATCACCTCAGAAAGAACGATTTTTTCTTGGACCACGACACTGCCAAACCACATTACAGCCAAAAGCGATGCAGAAAGTGACAAACCTGAAATTCATGGGTGTGTCGCACCCTCCACTATACGGAGGGTGCGACACCCGATTTGGCATCTTAACATTTTTGATTGCTCCCAGTTGAAAGAGGTATTGAAAGGTCAACATTTTTTATATCAGACAATTGACAAGGAATTGAAGCAACAATAAACAAGTTATTTCATGGATGATATGAAAAAACCGGTTGTGTTAATATTCTTTCGTAATATTTCTATTTTAAACATTTTTTATTGTTAAATATACATAGATCTAGGATATAGAATTTAAACATAAACATCTCCAATTTTATAAAATATTTAACGCCCATTTTCAGGTTTAAATCACTATATAACAAACTTTTATTAGCAGACTATGAAGAGGTTCTTTAATTTCTAAGAAAGCGATATCCTTTACATTTGCAAATCTATATATTACCTAGGGTTATTTAACCCTATATCGCGCAATGTATCAGATCAGCTACGCCTAGATAAACGTTGAATTATTCTACTTGAGCGGCAAATGTTATATCTTACACCGTTCTGTATCGGTGCTGCTACGTCTCTAGTACACATACGCGTAAGTCCTACAGATGATGGCGGGAGTAATTAACATGTGATACGCTGCTTATGACGTTGCGTGTGTTGCATTTATTTGCTTACAGTATTATTTCTTTACAATTAAAATAAAAAGGTAATAATTGTATGACTGATTGTTTATTATATGTTTTATAGTATTTAGAAGTTATAAAAACCTTAGTGTTTTACAAAAAAACTATTTTTTAGGTTGTATCAGATCTGCTAGAAAACGTTAGTAACAACAAAAAATGAGTAGAACTAAAAATCTATCTGCTAAAGAAGTTAGAGGGGTTTGCCGAACATATTTGAGACGATGACGGTAGTGAGGATGATCTAGGTGATGATATATCTGATTTGGAGTCAGAAGACGACAACAGAGATAGTCCAACGGCTGCATATAACATTGATATTGAAAATACTCCAACAGGATTTGAAGTTGAATTTGTCTATGAAGTTGAAGATTTGCCTGATGATAGAGAAAAACAAGTAGTGACACAGGAAAATGAAATTTCAGATGTACAATTCAAGGAAGTTCGTTCAAAATCAACTGAAAAATTCAAAAGATCTTATTTGGAAAAAGAATAGTTTGCTCTTAGATGATGATGTTAAACGCTTTAGTGGTGTAAATGAGTTACCTGACGACATTATGAATCTAAGTACACCATTTGCTTTTTTTAAAATATTCTTTCTCAGATGAATTAATCCGAAAAATTGTAGATGAATCTAATTTGTTTTCTATCAAATCTATCAAACATTACTGAACAAGATTTACGAAGGTACTTTAGTATTTATATACATATATATATATATATATATATATATATATATATATATATATATATATATATGTCCGTTGAGCATATGCCAAATATTAGATGTTACTGGGACAGCAATTAAGGTTTCACCCAAGTTAGAGAGACTATGACCGAAAAGAAATTTGTAATGGTAAGACAGTTTCTACACTTCAATAATAATGTGGATATGCCACCAAAGGAAAATTCTATGCACGATAAGCTTCATAAGTTGAGTCCCATAATTGAGCACATGACATTCCGTTTTAAAACTATTCCATTACAATGACATTTGTCCATTGATGAGTTTACCTTTAGTGGCCCATCTAGCAAATAAGGAATTCTGGCTTTAGACACAATCAGAAGAAACAGATTGCCAACTGGTAAATCCCCCAGACAAACAACTCAAAAATTTGAAACGAGGTGTAAGTTTTGAAAATGTTTGCACATACGACGGTGTTGAGATATCGTCTGTCTGTTGGAAGGACAATAAAACCGTCTGTTTACTTTCAACATATGTCGGAGAACTTCCAAAACCCTCCCTTGTCAGGTGTGATAAATACCAAAAAAATAAAATTGATGTAAACTGTCCCAAGCTTATACAAGAGTATAGTCGGCACATGAGGCGTAGATTTGATGAACAGTCTCATAGGAAGAAATAAAATAAAAATTCGATCCAAAAAGTGGTATATAAGATTATTTTATCATTTAATGGACTAATCAATAGTAAGCTCTTGGTTATTATATCAAAGAGTTGAAAATCAGCGAGCAAATAAAACAACTTTAAAGCTAGCTCAATTTCGAGTAGAAATAGCCTGTTTTTGAAAATTTGGCTCCGGAAATACAACAAAAAGAGGTAGACCTTCAGATATAGAACGTGAACTGCAACAGAAAAAAACAGAGGTCGGTTACTACTTCATATATTGCACCAAAAGATGTGAGACTGGATAAAACTGGTCACTGCTCCATATACGAAGAGATCCGTCAAAGATGTAAACTACCATCTTGTAAATCATTTTCGTTCATAAAATGTAACAAATGTGGTTTGCATTTCTGTTTAAATAAAAATAACAATTGTTTTTTAAAATTTCATGCTAAGCAGCTACTTTCAAAAATTTGTGTTGTAGCCCCCTTTGTATCAGATCTGATACAATTGTTTTTTTATCTAAAGTAAATGTTTTTCTGTGAAACTATTTTTCAAGTATTTTTTCCTGTATACTTATAATGTTTTTTACCAAAAAAACATTTTTTCCCAACAAAAAGCAAAAATCGCGCAATGTAGGGTTAATAATCGGCATATTTTTCAAATTTATTTATTACTTTATACATCTAGTTTTATTGCCAAGGGTATATTTGAAAAATGAGGAAATAAGCACTAACAGAAGAATAAGAATATATAAAACTGCCATTAGACCAGTAGTGACATATGCTGGAAAAACAATGAGATTATGAGAAAGATGAAGAAGCTCTAAGAACATTTGAAAGAAAAATAATTTGAAGAATTTAGGGACCAAAGAAAGAAGGTGATGGTTATGGAAGCCTTATGAATCATCAGGTATAGGAGTTAATGGAGAAAGAAAACATGGTAAGAGTGATTAAATCGACGAGAATAAGGTGGTATGGGCATGTCTACAGAAGAGAAGAAGCGTCAACGTTAACACGAATTACAAGATGGAGGCCATATGGAGCACGAACATGAAGTAGAACAAAAATTAGGTAGGAGGACCAAGTAGGGCATGAGATCAAAAACCTGGGGACCGTAGCAGGGAGAGCACTAATGTTAAATAGAGAGGAATTGCGAAAAATAGTGAAGAAGACAAGGGCACACCTATAGACCTACAGAAAATGGAGTGACTCGCCACAAAAGAGTCTTATGAGCTCAAAGAGCGGCTGCAATTGCAGACTGGAATGTATAGACTTATATAAATATACATCAGACCTCTTGTTTTATTGCCTAGGGTTATCAATAAACGTATTCAAAGACGATATTTAATATGACTCCCATTGTTAGCTAAATATGTATAATAGGCTCGCGATTCCTAAATACGCATGTACCACATACATCCATTATTGAACAAAGGAACAGCCGGGAACACATGCTTAGGTTTATGACAACTATCAATACTTAATTAGTAATGATATTTTATTATGTATTTATTAGTTTAGATTAGAATTTTAAGACTCTATCGTAAACCTGGTATTGTTGCCGTAGGTATATTTTCCACCAAATAGCCCAAGAAAAAATCCCAGTTATAACTTTAAACAATACACCATTCACTCACTCATCCAATACGATTTGAATATGTAATAGCGTAGGGGCAGTTGTATATTTTTATCTACTTGTAAAACAGAACCGATTAGAACAGTATCAATCAGAGTCTCATACCAGCAACAAGAGATTACAAACTCAACATCAGTACAAGACACACAGTCTTAATAAAACATTCTCTTCATAACATTCATATCAAACAATCATATTTTAACAAGAGACACAGTCTCAACAGCAGTTTTATGTTAGCGTAAGTCGTTGTATATCCAAAATAATTGTATATAGTGTAAATAAATATATTGACGAAAGCACATTTATTCATTTAACAATCATCCAAGATTTAAAAAGTAAAGTGTATACAACCTTACAACTTGTACACGGTGAAGCAACATCGGTGTCGTGATTGTAGTAACTGACGTTGAAGCATCACCGCCAGAAACAGGATTCATCGCAAACAGTTTGATCCACGAGCCAACATCAACAATAACATTGGTTCACCAATCCCCAACATAATTTTGGTCTAGATATAATAAAACACAGTTGTATAGTTTCAAAATAATATATATGCACTACATATGTTTCACCACACTGTGGCTTCATCAGGTGGATGAAACATATGTAGTGCATATATATTATTTTGAAACTATACAACTGTGTTTTATTATATCTATATAATGAAGTTTCAACAAGTATCTCCTTCGTCGATTATTAATAATTTTGGTCCTTCAGCAGGATTCTCTACCACAAAATTTTGTCCTTCGTCCGAATTCATCCGAAAGCATACGAAATGGATTCAGCGGTTGGAGAAATATGTTGCACTAAATGATATGGAAATGTGCATTGGTGGTACAATAAATTTACTTCATTTTGAGACTGGTTGTTTTGTCTTTTCTCATTCTTCTTTTGCAAACTTGGAGACTTTATATATATATATATATATATATATATATATATATATATATATATATATATATCAATCCGATATCGTATTTATCTGTCACACGAAAGCGAGATTGTCAATGCCGACAAGCTACACTAATGTTAAGATTTGTATTATTAGCATGTAGAAATTGTAGCGTCTTCTGACTCCTTTTAATAATATTGAATACGAATAAATTACTAGTTTAACTGCAACACTCTCAAGCTGTCAAAACATAAGCAGACGCAACAATAAAGAATAAAAATTGTTGTGTTTGCTTAAGTTACGTATCTGTATCAAGTCCTCTTTTAAACTAACAATAAATAAGACTGCTGCAGAAATACACAATGTTAAATGTAGTATTTAGAGACGATGCTTTGGGTCGAGCAACAACTCACTCAGGTTTAAATGTTTCAAAAATGGTCGAACATCAGTTGATAGCGGGGAATGTTCCGAACAACTATCAGCCGGCATTACTGCTGCTTCAGATCAAATGATTAATGCAGAATTTTGTAATGACGACCTAAGGCGGCTAAAGGAGAACATGAGAAGAAAACGTCAAAAGCAGTGGGAGCAGTGTAGGAGCAAAGATTTGAGAGGATAGAGGAGACTGAAGCTGATTTGAAAACAATGCCGGACACATTAGAACAACGACTTCCAGAATATATCCCTTTCATAGTAGAGTCGCTGCGATTGGTGTCGGTCATTTCCGAGTGGACAACTGTCACGGTTACGGAAGTTAATAAAATCCAAATATTCTATAACTGTATTTATCGCTTTGTTTCGAAACTTTTGGGAACCACCTTGTATAATGTCGTACGGCGTTGACCCGATACTTTAAATATTATTTCCAGCCGAATTGATTTTTTTATAAGCACTCAATCTTTTGCAGTTGAAAAGCAGTTGTAACAAAAAGAAAAATTAAATGAAAATAATGTGGATGTATCATTTTTTTCTCTATTGTAAACTTTCTGTTTATATAAAAAACTAAGTTTTAAGCAATTCTCTGGATAGCTTAAGGCAGTCCTGATTGATGGCGTACGCACACAAAACACTCCTTAGAACGATTTATACTTCAAGCGTTTCTAAGCTTAAACATATTCGTTTAAAAAATATTTTTTTGAGTGAAGATGGATGCACTGACTAATAAAGAGAAATAAAACTATGTGTTTTAAAAGCAAAGATAAATTACCTTTAAAAGAGGACATAAATGCTATTTAAAAATCACTTAATTAAACCTAAATAAAATTTTCGGTAGTAAAAAGCCTTTTTTACATCCACGTTTCATTTTAGCATTCTAAAACCAGTATCATGTGGTACTTGCATAGTGTAAGGGAAGAAGCATCATAGTGAGATAAGTGAGATTTAATTTTCCGTTGAATAAAATGGAAAATACCTCGTAAACAATGTTTTGCAGTGTGTATTGTCAGTTATTTTATTTTCTTTATCATCTTTCAAGGCAATTTATTTATTTCAACATTAGTTTTCTATGATTTTCCGGAACAGTGGATTGCCAAAAATACGTTTCTTTCTCTTTTAAATTTTTCTGCCGAAAATAACAACTTGAATAGAGAAAATCGTTCATTAAGTAAAAACCATTCATTTGTGATTTTTCTTTTTCTTTAAAGCATACATTAATCATGTTTTAAATGTGCATTTTTTTCTGGAAAATTATATATAGAAGGGGAGATTTTTTGTTACCATGAAGACAAAAACAAATGACAATGATTTTTAAACGTCAAGTAGGGCCAACTTTTATAAGCATTCTGAAAAGTGGCGTTATAATTGAAATATTTTTGGTAGCGATTCAAATAGTGACAAATCAGTTATTTAAAACTTGAACATTGATTCGTTATATAATTTTTAATAAAAGAGAAAAATGGTTTAAATATTTTCGATCAGTTGTATATTTCGAGAATGCTCCATCACAATAGCGAACACAATTTCGGTTGAATCGAGAAACCATTGAAGATTATTCAAAATATGGTAGAGTTCTCGGGACAAAAACAACAAATGAATATTTGTAGATCGTAGAATTAAAATGTCAGCTATAGCGAAGTTCAGTTAGCATGGATAACGGTTTTGAAAGTTTTATATGTAAATTTAAGAAGGAATAGTGCCAGCGAAGTGGATACTCCTGGCCCTTCACACAAAAGCAGAAATTGGTCAGGCCTAATGTTTGTCAAGAAAATTTTAATGCATTACATCAAGATTGCTATTCTTTTTTCAAAAAGCTCGGTAAGTTATTCAAGATTGCGGTTTCCAGGAGTTGAGACATTTTCAGTGGAAGAGGTACGAGGCAACTATTTTATGCGAACTATGACTCGAAAACTGCTACCAATAATTGTAGAAACGCTGGAAAATAATAAAGAAGAAATATACGCAGAAAAAAATATATTTAGTGCTCTATATTTTTTCTTTCATCTCTTAGTAGACTGCTGTTACGTGCTCGTAACGGCTTAATTATTTGTCGCCATTTAGGCTTCTTTCTTTACCATTTTCTTCTTTTAATTTTGAAACTACCTGTAGATAACATTTGTTGCGTTTGTGTCTCCCTCCACTTTGATTGTCGTGCGTGATATATTTGTCACGCAGATGCAAGATCGACACCGAGACAGATCAGTCGTGCCTACCGTCGATCGAATTTTCTCTAGCTTCACCACGTGGGTACAGACTATTCAGTTTTTTTTAATATGTTGTATTTTAGCTTTACTTTTAAATTAATCGATTCGCACAATTAATACGCTGCATTTTCGCTTATTTTATATTAAATTATCATTCGGCCTATTTATACGTTGTACCTTTTTTTAATTTCTTGTTTTTGCTTTGATTTTGTTAATTTCTCAACCTAGCGTAATTATTAATAAAGGTTAGTTTTACTTAGCCTGGTCCGAACTTTTCTTTATTAGTATCGCTTTCGGACGGCTTGGTTATGCTATTTACCCGCTGTTTGGCTTATCTAGGTTTCGTTATCGTGATTTCCGGATTTGTGACGTCTAGAGGTACCAAATTCGATGGCGCCCTATTCCAACTATCCTTCCTTCTTTTGTACCTCTGGTTCTCCCACCCCTGAGCTGCGGCTATTTTAGTAGCCGGGTGGGCCCCTAGACGTTGGCAGGACAACCAATACAAGTGCAGATCCACCAAAAACTGCAGTCACTCAAGAAAACGTCATGTTTTTATATTGTTGACATGTGACAGATCTCGAAATTGGGGCATCATTGGCGATTTCAAAAACCTCATTTCAAAAAATTTTGCGTGAAGAATTATGTTTAAAAAATTAATTTTTCGTTGGATACCGCATCTGTTGACCAAAGAACAGAAAGCAGCTATGGTGAATTGGTGTCAAAAAACTCTTGCGGCTTCAATGCAGAAAACTCTAAAAACGTGTACAACATGTGAGTGGTGACGCATCTTGGATTTGCTTATACGAGCCAGAAAACACCAGTTTGAGTATTCCAAGGTGAGGAAAAGTCGACAAAAGTCATACGTTCTCGAAGTGTCTTCAAAAAGCTGATCGCGACATTTTTCTCGAATGCAATTCATGTAGCCACAATTTCCCTATCAGATCAAAGAATTGTTACTGTCGAATGGTATACAACCCCTTGTTTGCCGCAAACCATCGCTGAGCTCCGAGAAACTAACCCACAATGACGAATCACCCAATTCAAGACAATACAAGTTGGCACATAGCTCGCAAGACAATTCATTTTTTTACGCTACAAAACGTTGAATTGTTAGACCATCCTCCGTACAGTCCCGACCTAAGTCCCAGCAATTTCTTTGCCTTTCCGAAAATCAAGGATGGACTGCCTGGTCAAATGCTCCAGTCCTCAAAAGGAGCAGTCGATGCCTTCAGTAATTTTGACTGTACCAACAAACGAGCTGAAATAGCTGCTTGCAGTATTGGTTCGAGCGCATGCAAAAGTCCATTAATCTTCGTGGCGCTGCAGTTGTTGAGGTTTCATAACTAGAATAATATTTTATATTTTGCCGTTTTGATATTTAAAAGTTCTCAAAATAAATCTACAAAATGGTACGTATTATAATTCGACTAAATTTCGATAGATTTTAATACCATCATTTACGGCATTTTCTTCTTGTTTTTTAATATGTTTATTAATACGAAACTGACGTAAATAATTAATCGTAATGAAATTGCAGGTTTGTTAAAATTATATTTTGCAGTAATATATATATATATGCCTATATATATATATATATATATATATATATATATATATATATATATATAATATAAATGAAGTAACTATTAATTCCAATGTCAACACTTAATTATATTAAATCCACTCGTATGAAGTTGAAAGTATCAAATTAAAGGCAGGGATAAACGAAAAAGTTTTAAAATAAACAAATGCATTAGATCGTTTTAGAATTCAAGTTGTTTCCATAAATGTATAAGTGACTGCGTGTGGAAGACAATGTAAACACATCACATTTATATTAGTACAATAAAAAATATACAAAACAATAAAAAATATAGAATAATTGCATTCAAATTGTAAGTACTACGCAGCGTATATAATTACTAAATTATTAGTTTAAATTTACACTTACAGAAATTCTTTAACGACCTAGTATAATCAACGTTTTTCTGATAAAGACAATAAATGTTGAAACGTTAAAACGTATTGAGGGCTACAGGAAAGACACACTAAATAAAATAAAAACCATTTTATAAGTCAATAATTATCCATCCACACTATATAAGAGAATAATAAAGGTTGCCTAAAATGTATAAACATCAATAATATTTGTCAATGCCGTATGTTTCTCATCTATCTGAAAAATTATACAAGTTCACTTACGTTTCACCAAAACAAATCAAAAGCAGCCATTTCAACGGAAAAAAAATCATATTTAGTTTATAGCAAACAATGTAATGATTGTAGTGGCGTTTATATAGGTCAAACAGTAAAACACTTAAAAGATAGAATTAATTGTCGGAAATATGGAAAAAAACATAACAGCCTTAAAAAAACATGAATATAAAGATAGTCACACTTTTAACAGGTTAACAGGCTGTAGAGGTCATAATGACCGCTTGATACACTATCTCATATTGCCGTGGCGGTTATAATGACCGCTGTGAAGTAGCTTAATATTTTTGCCCACCTAGCTGGTGTGACCGCTGTTCACGTCTAAAATATACATAAAGTATGACTGCCCGGCATGTGCGAACATATTGCTATGAATTGTGGTTTTTATATTTACTGCACCACCATCCACAACTAATCTACCCAACTAGGAGACTCGGTCGGTTTATTTCCAAAATTGGGACTTCTTTCTTCTCAGGGTTCCAATCGGAAACGTGGAAAATAAATAAGTTATTTAGGCGCCAATAAAAAGTTTCTTGATAAATGTTATAATTATATTTCTTTAAATGTAAATGGGATTTAAGTAAAACACTTATACTAATTTCCAGTATATATTACACTTTATTATATATTAATAAATAGATGACATGTTTCGCTACGATGTAGCTTCTTCGGATCTTATATTACTACTGAACACGCTCTTCACAAATGTATGGCTTTTTTCTAAACTATTTCAATGGGTTGCACTTGTCTACATTAGAATCGTCTCTTACCGATATATCGTCTAAATTTATTGTTATTTTAATATTTAATGAAATCAGTTTAAAAAGTGGGGAATTATTAAGGTCTAATTGGTTATTTAACAATATATCTGCATATTTAAGTTTATTTATTTCTAAGGATTCCAGTAAATTTAACTTTAATCCTTTTTGTTGTGACTGTAAAATTTCGAAATCTTTATTGAAACTATGATTATTTTCCAACAAATGAATTGCATAATTGAAATCTGTCTTTTTGTTAATAAAACTTTTAAAATGTTCCTGTATTCTTTTCTCAAAGCTCCTACCAGTTTGGCCTATGTATGTGTTAGGGCACTCTTTACATGTTAGTTTGTATACTCCGGATTTATTACTCTTGCTTGTCTTGGATTTATTATTTTTTATGAATTTCCCTAAAGAATTATTAGTTTTATAAGCTACATTTATATCTGTTTTTCGTAAAATTTTTCCTATTTTTTCACTTATCGGTCCTATGTATGTTGATAATTTATAATTGCTTGGTTTATCTTTTATTATTGGGTACACATTTTCTATTGCTTTCCTATATTTCTTTTTTCTTAAAATTGTATCTACTATATTTGGGTTATATCCATTATTTTGCGCTATTTGTTTAATGATATTTAATTCTTTAAAGAAGTTTTCATTACTTAAAGGTACTGATATTAATCTGTGTATCATACAATGGAATGATGCTAGTTTTTGACTTGCCGGGTGACAGGAACTATTGTGAATGATAACATCTGTGTGTGAGGGTTTGTGATATATTGAAAAGACATGTTTATTATTTTGTCTAGAAATTGTAAGGTCCAAGAAGTTTATACTTTGATCTGATTCTTTTTCTATGGTGAACTTAATGTTTTAGGTGTAGATTATTTATGTGTTCAAAAAATTGGTTGTAATTGTCTATCTGTACCTCTGAAACAAGCTAATACGTCATCTACATATCTGTGCCAGTATATAAAATATTTAAAATTGGGATGTTCTTTAATTTGACTTTCTAAATTATCCATAAAAATCTCTGATAATAGCGGACTCAATGGC
>CAKXYW020000010.1:0-54179 GCA_935421215.2 Melolontha melolontha
CTATTCCAGAGACTATGAAATATTTAGAAAGCTTGCTCCACAAGAATAACATTGAACCTTCAAAAATAAAAGAATACATGAGATTGACAACACTGTGCATGACGCAAAATTGTTTCCAAGTAGGAGAAAAATTTTATGAACAGAAACAAGGCACAACAATGGGCAACTGCCTTTCTCCTTTCATAGGCAATTTATTCATGAGTCAATTTGAAGTAGAATTCAAAAACAACGCTAAATATTTCCCTAGAGTCTGGATTAGGTATGTAGATGACATTCTCGCGATTTTTGACACACGGATAAGCGAATTAGACATGTTTGTTAATCAATTAAATTTGAAATTTCCGACTATTAAATTTACAGTGGAAAAGGAACAATATGGCAAGATACCATTTTTAGATACTTTACTGATTAGAAATAAACATAAAATAGAAATCGATATTTTCCGGAAAGAAACCAATGTCAACAGATTCATCACCGCGGATTCTAATCATAGTTATCAACATAAGACAGCTTCTTTTAACTTCTTAGTCAATCGGTTACTAAATTTTCCGTTAACAAAAGAGAGATATGAAACAGAACTAGATTTCATTAAAGATATTGCGACATACAATGGCTTTGACATAGAAATAATCAATAAATTAATTAGAAAAACAAAAATAAAAAATACAATCCGCGAATCCACGAGTTTGATATCCCAAAGTAACCAAGAGAAAAAGTACCCCGTCACGAAAAACATTAATAAAGTTGTGAAAGAAAGAGGTCTCCAGGTAGCCTTTCGGTCCGAAAACACCATCAAAAGTCTGCTAGGGAATACTAAAGATAGAATTAATTCCAATTCGAAATCAGGGATATATGAAATTAGTTGCGCGGATTGTAATTTGAAATATATAGGCCAAACTAAACGACCTATATTAACCCGTTTTAAAGAACACATATCACATATCAAATACAATAGACCGGATAAATCAAATGTCGCAAATCACGCTTTGAGCACACTGCACAATGTGTCGATTACAGGTTTGAAGTTGATCAAAGGAATTAATAAACCCCACGAACTAGATGCTTATGAAAGTATATTTATAGCGAAAAATAAAAATAAACATACCTCCTTGAATAGCGATAAATCACCTATACCGTTCAGCTGTTTATTCACATTTTTATTAACATAAAAGGGTGGGTGGGTAACAGCAGAAATTTTAGACATGTGAGAAGCCATACATATGAAAAAAAACAAAAATTACCTCCTTAACAATAACATGTCACCTATTTATAATTAACTTTTAAATTATATACCAACAATATCTAATAATTCATAGAACCTTCTCACGCTACTTGATTGTCATTTAATATAAGTCAACACAGTCAGATGTCTTGTTTTTTCATATGTAACGGTTCCTTCAAAATTTTGTCCTTCTTAGAATTTTCAATAGAGTACAGTTTTTACAATATACGACCACACTTTCCGATTTTAGCATTTTTTAACCATTTGTAATTGGAAAATTTTTACACCCCTACCCAAAATAGATATTTTTACTATACATGTACTCGAGTAAATACGTTTAAATATACTATTGGTTTGTTGAAAATAAAAGGTGGTTTATCTAAGTTTAATAGTGGGTCATCGTAGTTTTTAAAAATCGAAGTGCCGCCCCCCTTAGAGAGGATGTCTGCCGTTCCTTTGTCCGACAATTTAACATATGTTTAGACCTTTCCTAAAGTAGGTACGCGTTTATCTCGTAGTTTTAGATTGACTTGTTAAATTTAGTCTATACAGGGTTGCAGTGTATAATAGTTGTGCGGAAGCGTTTCTCTTGTTTAACTGTGCCCCATGTGCGACTTTTAATTAGTAGTTTTTACCTACTGATGATGACAACTTAGTTGTCGAAATACGTATTTAGGATACGACTAATAATTGTGGTAAGGGGTTATATACCTTTTTTTAAATTTTTATTTAACCACAGTCTCTATTGAAAGAATTTTCATAAAGATTTATCTTTTTAAACACATCTTTCTTAACTCAGAGTACACTTGTCTCTGTGTAAAGGTCAAATCAAGCGCGCAGGCTTACAATATAAAACCAGTTTTTTGTGACACAAAATAATAAATTTCAAAAATATACACTTGCGCTCAAAATAACTGTTCAAAGATAAATACATAAATTTTAATATTTTTTATGGGGAAAAGTTCACAGCAATATGTATATGTATCTGAACACAATGGCATATTTTTAAACAGCGCATTATTTCAATTTGATGGAACCGAAGTCAATGTTCCAATAAAATGAACTTGTTGTTTTCGAACAAATGCGTTATTTTTAATTATATAGTTTTGTGCAATTGTGAAAGTTAAACATAAACTAACCAAAAATTCGTTTCCACTATAAATTAAAATATAGTTTTACAATTAGAATAAAAATTTATGCTTTATAATATTTTAAATAAATCAACATAATACACAATTCATAGCATATTATATACAACATAATTTTCTATATACCGGGTGCGGCAATAGTGTGTCGGCGGAGCTTAGCATGAAAACTAATAAAGTTGTAACAATTAAATTTTACGTACACATGTAGCACAATGCTACAGTGCATTTTCTATTTTTATTTATATACTTACAGGGTGTTCCAAATTTCCGCAACCACTTTCAATTTTTTTTTTAAATAAATTGCTATACTTTCTTGTTATTATGATGATAGCCACCCAAACTATCTTTGCAATAATATATGATATATTTCTCGCAATATTGTCTTTCTATATCTAAATAGAAATCTGTCTGCTGATATTAAGACTAAAGTGACTGGTTTTAACTTACAAAATCAATATGAATATACCAGATTTTTTCTGATGTATACATACGTTTGAAGTATAAGAGATGTCTTTTTAGTAGTGTTGCATATAGTCTCATAGAGGGCGCCAGTAATAAAACGTTAAGTGCTAAAATTAATTTCAATCTGTCGAAATCTAAATCTAAATTTTCATAAAGATACGGTAAGTAATTTAGTCATAGTGAGTTCTTAAAGTTTATAAGTTGGCCAAAAAATGGAATTTTCGCGTAATAATTTTTTACCACTTTCGGAGAGGATTAACTTAACAGCAATATTTTGCCTCTGTTTTTGAAGATGAAGGACCACATCAATCGACAATTCCACGTTGGTACTGTGAAGTCCAACGTAGACGCATTAGTATCAGCGCAGATTCCAGAGCAGGCCCGCCAAGAACAGCAGTCACCAGAGAAGCATCCATGTTGTGCACTTCCTGATTAAGAAAGATAGACATGTGACATATCGTGAAATTGAATCATCAATGGGTATTTCAAAAACCTCAATCCAAACAATTCTGCATGATGAACTGGATGTGAGAAAGTTAGTTTCTCATTGGATTCCGCATATTTTAACCGAAGAGCAAAAGTAGGTTCGCGTTAATTGGTGTCAAAAAAATTTGAGCCGATTCTGTAAAAGCAACCAAAAATACGTCTATAGCATCGTAGTGGCGATAATTGATGGATTTATTTCTCTGACTCCGAAAATAAATGTCAGTCCGGTGTTTGGGTGTTTCGAGATGAAGAGAAACTGACAAAAGTTATAGGTTCGGGAAGTTTGTCGAAAAATATGGTCGCAAAGTTTGTCTCAAAATCTGGCCATGTTGCAACTACAATTCCTTTGCAAAATCGAAGAACGGTTAATGCGGATTGGTACACAACCGTTTGTTTACCAAAAATAATCGCCGCGCTGCTCAGAGAAGCCAACCCACAAGGGTGAATCATCCTTCATCATGACAATGTGAGCTCGCAGACAGCTCAAAAGACAATTGGGTTTTTGGAGAAGCAAAATATCGAATTATTTGATCATTTTCGGTATAGTCCCAATCTAAATCCTAACAATTTTTTTTATGTTCCCAAAGATGAAGAATCGAATGCGTTGACGATTTCAGTCTTGATACCCGTAAAACGGCAATTTTAACTGTCGCAACTCAAGACTGGAATAATTGCTTTAACAATGGGTTTGAACAAATGCTGATGTATATCGATTTTTATGGAAATTATTTTGGATAGCAATAAAGCACTTCGATTCTATTCACTGTTTGATTTTATGGCTATATGCAACATTAAAAAGACACCCTTGTATCTCATATTAGTCTCTTTAATTTGCAATATTGTGAATTTGTATTCTGTATTAAGAACTGTGTTATAATTTATTAAAATTATGTTTACATAGAAGTAATCGATTGTAATTTCTTTCTTGTTAATAAAGTTACTGTCATCTCCAAACTATTGATATCTAATATTATATGTTTAAGAACAACATGTTCATGACCTATTTACCTTTATTGCACTTAGCATACATTTCTTAGAAAATTGCCTTATTTTCCTTCCATTAGCATGCGACTAGGACTTCACGAGCACAATAAAAATGATAGGGACATTCGAATTTTTACGGTTTCTGAACACGGTAAACACCTAGAAGCGTCGCCTGAGGTGGGTTTTATCGAAAATAATGTTACGATGATGTATCGACATAACAATCTAATTTTACCCAAGGCTTCCCCACGTGCACGAAAGGTGAATTCTTTAAAGAAATGGAGCTGAAAAAGAGAGGTAAACTACGACGCAATTTTTCAAACAACGAGGGATCATTGAAAAGCTATTCTCATGTGATATGACTAATGGAAGTGATAACGGCGATGTTTGTCGAAATGCTGGAGGGAAGGAACAAGTTTTACTCTAGAGAAGCTGTTCCGCACAAAGTTTTTCGATTGAATAAGTTTAACAATTACTGTAATTTTATACCACCTTTGGATTTCTCGTGTTTTCGATGCAATGCAGAAATCTTCCGCTTTGCATCGAAAACATAGTTTCTATTATATATATATATATATATATATATATATATATATATATATATATTGTATTAATTTAACTGATCACATCTAATTCCAATATCAGAAACAAGAAATACATAATTAGAATATGTAATTTACCATTAATAATTGTAATTTTAAGATCAAGATTGATAGATGCTAATTACATTTTACAGTTAAAATTCAAAATGTTTAATATATCAAGTTAAACGTTCTAACTATACAAGATAATACAAATCTGTATAAAAACAAATTTGTATCGGTATATACATGGACACACAGCACGCATTTACTAGCGTTTGCTTCATATATATATATGCAGCATATATATGCTATTTATATTATATTGACTTCTCTAAATTTATGAAAATAAAGATTATTACTATTATTATTTTTTTATTATCTTCCAATAAGGCTACTTTTAAAGTCAGTTTATAACTTTTTATCTTTTTTTATAGCACTGGTGCCTGGTGTTGTTGGAGATTATATCCATGATAGCGCGATATTGCTAAAATATCTCTATATAAGGCATTAGCATGCGAAAAGATTCGAACCAAAATAAGATAGAAGCTACACATCAAATGATATTACAGTATATGAATTGAAAAATTTTGGAAAGCGACTTTTACTAGAAAGAAATTAATTGCTCCAAGTCTAACATGAAAAGATTCGAACCAAAATAAGATAGAAGCTACACATCAAATGATATTACACTATGTGAATTGAAAAATTTTGGAAATCGACTTTTACTAGAAAGAAATTAATTGCTCCAAGTCTAACATGAAACACAGGTTTTCTTAATAAACTGAGGCACTATTTGGGAAAAGTAATGAAAAGCTTATTATGTAAAATGGTATAGTTTAAAAGGCTTAATTCGTAACAAAAGTTTGTGAAAATAGTATATATATATATATATATATATATATATATATATATATATATATATAAAATAGAGTAAACTTAATCAGTCGGCGATTAATGGTCTGGTTTATTACTTCAAAGTATATATATTTAAAACAACCCTTTGAAGTAATAAACCAGAGATTTAATCGCCGACTGATTAAGTTTACCATATCATACCAAGGTCACGAAAATATTATATATATATATATATATATATATATATATATATATATATATATATATGTGGTAAATTAGATTTGTTGGCTATTTATGGTCTGGTTTTACTCCTAAATATATATATTTAAAACAATCCTACATGTTTCGGCAAATGATGCCTTTTTCAAGGAATATAAAATATAAATGACAGTATATTAGTGTCATACTTATACATTTGTAGTTGCCATGGATAAAATTATTCAAAGATACATTCCAGTTTAATAATTATAAATCATGCCTTAGTATTCTAAAAGAGATAGACAACAAAAACAGGGAAAAGCAAGACATGAGTTATTATTATGTTGCGCCCGTGAAGCGACTTAAGATGTTAAGCTGTCGGCATTCGCCTTAAACGAGAAGGAAAACCACGAAAACCTACACGGACAGCCAGTCAGCGATCAAAACTGTCAGCATGAGAAGCAAATGTATAGATATTTAAATAACATGAGATATATAATTATATAACAACATATATTATAATGGTAAATTGCAAATCGTTACATAATTAAGTTATAGTATATACTGCTTAAATTTTTATATCACTTCTGTTGTTAATTGAATTTTTTTCCTGTTTAATACTAATCATTTCTTTAATTTCCCTTTTCATTGTGTGTTGTTCTTTGTCAATTATCTGTGTTTTCAAAATCGAAATGGTGATCCTGTTGCAGTTTGTGCGTAGATAAAGCAGTTTTGTCTGTTTTAGAGTATTTGTGGGCTTGTATTCTTTTGTATAAATATTGTTTAGTTTGGCCTATGTAGTAACTATCGCAATCGCGATATTACAAAACTGCATTATCTACACACAAACTACAACGCAGTCACCATTTCGATTTTGAAAACACACAGATAATTGATAAAGAACAACACGAAATGAAAAGGGAAATTAAAGAAATGATTAGTATTAAACAACAGGAAAAAAAATTAATTAACAACAGAAGTGATATAAAAAATTTAAGCAGTATATGCTATAACTTAATTATGTAACGATCTGCAATTTACGATTATAATATATGTTGCTGTTATATAATTATATAATCTCATGTTATTTAAATATCTATACATTTGCTTATCATGCTGACAGTTCCGTGTTTTGATCCCTGACTGGCTGTCCGAGTAGGTTTTCGTGATTTTCCTTCTAGTTTAAGGGGATACCGACAGCTTAACATCTTAAGTCGCTCCACGGGCGCATACACAATAATAACTCATGTCTTGCTTTTCCCTGCTTTTGTTGTCTATCTATTTTAGAATACTAAGACATGATTTATTATTATTAAACTGGAATGTATCTTTGAATAATTTTATCCATGGCAACTACAAATGTATAAGTATGACATTAATATACTGTCATTTATATTTTATATTCCTTGATAAAGGCATCATTTGCCGAAACATGTATAATTGTTTTAAATATATACATTTTAAAGTAAAACCAAACCTTAAATCGACAACAAATTGAATTTACCATAACATATAAAGGTCACGAAATAATTGCTTTTGGCATTCCTAGTTGGCATTTTAAAGTAAAACCAAACCTTAAATCGACAACAAATTGAATTTACCATAACATATAAAGGTCACGAAATAATTGCTTTTGGCATTCCTAGTTAGAACTGCATCTTTGGCACTGTGTCGTTCTTGGTCAATACACGAATACTGGAAACAGTGCGAAGGACGCAGTTCCAGCTCGGAATACCTGAATTAATAGGTCCAATTAGAAGCTTCTTCCTTCCATATACTTTATAATTTCCGCTTTTGGAAGATTTTTTCATACAAGCCCTTTCTTGCACTAAGAATGAAACTAATTTATTTTATATTTACTGTTACACACTTTCTTATAAATGAATATTATAAAATTGCCCGCTTTATTTTCCATGCTTCCATAAAACTGGTTAACATAACTAAGACTTAATTCAAAATTTCTTATGGGTACATAAAAACGTGCCCCATTTAGTACTTAACTACCTACTTCGATGGCTTTCGTAATACGCATTGCTTTTTTAACGTCTTTTGCAAAACGCGCCTCCATAAACCGTGGCTTATGATGTCCGTAATTACTAATTTCACAACACTCCGTGGTCCAATAAAATTTAGCGGCTCGTGAAAGTTGCGCGTGAACAATTTTTCACGCTTCGTATGGTGGCCCGCGGAACTGTTTTTACGCATACTTACGTTTCATCCGGAGTACGAATGTAACTTAAGATTTATGCCAAATGACATAGATAGGTATGTGATATTTCTTCAATTTAAACTGTATAATTAGTTAATTAGAAGTTTCTTGTTTTTTTTTAATACTTTAAAGATACAGCGTTACAATTAACATTTGGTTAGTTTTACGTACATACCCTGTCACAATACAATTATTGATTCCCTTCGTCTTGATTTCATAGAAGAATTCTTCAGTTCTCTTAATGAAATTACAAGTGTAATTTTATAATTCGGTTGTTACATTTAATTTACTTTTGTTTGTATCTACGTTTTACGAATATGGTTCGGTAATCCAATGAGACCCGCCAAGCTATGTACTCATCGGCTCAGTTTAATGCGTGTCTAATAAGTGTCTTTCAAATCATACTGCCAAGCAACGTACTCATCGGCTTAGCTTAGTACTATAATAACTTAAGTAGAACATCTACTTTTACACATTCAATGCAATACTTGTTTTACGCGTCATGTCCTCTTAGTTACAACATCTTTCAACATCATAGTTCATGTATCTAGGTTAGGGTGTTTCTATGTAACTGGTATGTAAACCAGGTCACATTTAACTACTTAAAAAAGGTATATAACCCCTTACCACAATTATTAATCGTATCCTAAATACGTATTTCGACAACTAAATTGTCATCATCAGTAGGTAAAACCACTAATTAAAAGTCGCACATGGGGCACAGTAAAGCTAGAAAACCGCTTACGCAACAACTACTTTACACCGCGTCCACGTATAGGTTTTACCTACTGATGATGACAACTTAGTTGTCGAAATACGTATTTAGGATACGATTAATAATTGTGGTAAGGGGTTATACACCTTTTTTAAGTTTTTGCTTAACCACAGTCTCCAAAGAAAGAATTTTCACGTTTAACTAGTTTAACAGATGATATATAAACTGAGACTGAGGCGTCAGTCAGGCAGTCAGCGAGACAGTTTTGTGTTTTAGACTTTACATTGTTATACAAGTTCACCTCGTGACTTGTAATGTAACTGTAATCGTTAATTTATTTTATTAAACGTTATTATTTAATCGTTCCCGAATGTGGTATTTGTCCTACTGAAAACTCGGCCTCTAAATGAATCAGCCTTGGCAACGATGGACCCTCGACAAACCTAGGACCAGGCGACATCACATAGCGACCCTGCCTGTACTTTCTGATATTACATAGCGACCCTGCCTACCACTTATGAATTCACATACAGTTAGTGGAATCAGAAACGAGCCCAAACGCACGGTAAGCCGGAACACGAAAAAAAAACATGAAAACTACGCGACGAAATAAGAGGTCAGCCTCAACCAAGAACAGGTCTTGGTGTCTTTTAAATGAGATTGTGGAGCAACGTACTCATCAGCTCAGCTTACTACATTGGGGTCTTTTAAATGAGACTGTCGAGGTAGACATTTATCGGCTCACTTTAGTAAATTGGCATCTTTTAAATAATATGTCGAACAACGCACTCATCGGCTCAGTTTCAGTCTTTCAATTGCCCAACACCATAACGACAGTTACATAAAATTATAATAGGATAAACCGATGCATAATTTAAAAGAATTATTATAACAGTAAAGATGTTTATATTGGAGAAAATCCTTAATGTGTAAGTAAACCAACGGGTAAAACTGGTATTTTGTTTGTACTAGCCCAGTATACTGGCTCGGTGCCGACTCACGATGTTATGGGACCATATTGGATTCCCTCTTTATTAATCACACCCAAAATCATTAAAGTCGGTGAACCCATTGAGTAGTTGTGCGAACAAATTAATTGGTAACCTCCTCCTTAACTGTTCTGATCAAGTCTCAAAGTGAATCCTCTAAATTTGTGGTTTGGGTGCATAAAGCAGGTTAAATTTTAGTGATTTGATGGGTGGCAGATTATTGGTGTAAATATTGAACATTAGACGAGCCAGAACCGGCTTAGAGAAAGGCCATTCTTCAAGGTTTTGCCATTGCTATTTCGGTTATTTAGACAGGCTGCGATTCGGCGATGGCTCTGCATTTTATGTATAAGTTTGCTTAGTTTAACACATGGTATGGTTGTTTGGAATTTAAAAATCATTCCATGCTTCCAGACTGTGTCATAGGCACTGGAAAGATCAACAAAAGCAGCGGATGTTTTCAGGCCCTTCTAGAAACCTCTTTCAATATGCGTTGTTAACACCAAGACTTGGTCATAACAGTTCCTTCCCGATCCAGCTTGTTCCTTATTAATGATTTCGTTCACGGTAGGCACTTCCATTATAAAGAGTGTTAAAATTTGAGGTCGTTATTTAAATTTTTAATAAACACAGAAATTATATGGAATATTGAAATATTTTTTTGGTGATTAAAGTAGACACATGGAGGTTACTAAATATGAAAAATAATATCCACCAAGTGACCGCTTCGAGATATCTATGAGAATTTCATGTAACTTGCAATATATGAATGTAGTAACCATACCATAGATACCCATAGATAACCATAGATACGAAAATACTATGCACTTGCACTGTCCCACATAAAATGCAATATGTAATAGTTATGATCGATATGATATCTTTCATGGTTGTTTTGTCAAATTATTGACAGTAAAGCCTATTTAATTCAATGTAGTGTTTTAGGATTAAAACTACATTTCCGATAAATATCGTTTATTGAATTGTTTTACAAAAAATTTTCAAATATTCCCCCATTGACTGCCAAACAATGACTTAAACGATGATAAAAATTAGTAACAACAGAATTTAGTGTGTCTGCTGTAATTGTTCCAGAAACTTCAATTATTCTATTTTTCAGCTGATTTAAGTTTTCAATTTCGTCATTGTAAACCTGTGTCTTTAAATAACTCCAATAAAAAAATCAACTGGTGCCAAATCAGGCGAGCGCGGAGGCCAAACTATTTCTCCGCCGCGTCCTATCCAGCGTTGAAGAAATGCTGCATTTAAATACTGACACACATTTGCAGAATAGTGAGCAGGAGCGCCATCATGTTGATACCATAATTGATGTGGAAGGTTTAAAGCATTTAAAGCTGGAAGTATTTATGTTTGTAGTAATAGTAAATATTTTTCACTATTTAAATATCCGTCAATAAAAAATGGTCCTATAATCTGAGAACTAGTGATTCCCGCCCATACATTTACCTTTTGACGGTATTGTGTTCTAGATTCATTTAACAAATGTAAATTTCTTCTGCTCCAATATCGAGTGTTTTGTCGATTTACTTCACCGTTAACAGAAAATGTTGCTTCATCGGTAAATACAATTTGTTTTAAAAAATTAATGTTATTATTGATGATTTCAAATAGCCGATCACAGAAAACAGTCCTCTTCTCATTGTCCCAGAATCTAAGTTCTTGATAATTTTCAAATTTAAAGCAGTTATATTTTCACTTTTCAAGAGTCTGAATAGACTGGATTTGCTAATTCCCAACTGTCTTGCCAAGTGCCTAGTAGAAAGACGATTATTATTTTCGATTGTTTCAATCAACTGATTTCTTCGTGCCTCAGTTCTTGCAGTATTTGGTCTTTTACGTTTTCGATGACTTAATTCTACACAACCTTCACTTTTAAATTTTTAAACGAACCTTGATATAGTTGACGAATTTGGCACTAGCTTGTCTGGGTAGGTAAAGTGAAACACGTCAGCCGTTCTTTGCAAACTGAATCCCGAAAGATACCATGTCACTAACTGAGTTCTCTCTTCCTTTGTGCATATCATTTAAGATTGATACTAAGCTAATATCGAAGTAGAAATACTGCTACTTTTGACTTAACTAATGTCAAATTATATTGATATGTTGCATTTTACGTGGGACAATGTAAGAATGTATTACCTAGTTTCTATGGAAATAAAAAACCTATACATGTTTGTATATTGCATCTTAAGTGAAATTCATTGTATAAGAAATATTTTGGAACCACATGTTGTCGCTTTCGCCCCATTTATATGAGAATTAATGCATGGTAACAGAAAACCATAAATAGCTAATGTGGTTAGGAATTACATTAATAAAGTGAACATTGAACTGGCCTGCAAGAAGTTCCTACCTCAATTCCAATGAACATTCACTTTTACAGCGGCCTCAGACTTTAGAAGAATTATCAGAAGCTTCGGCAGAAAGTTGGGACCAGTTGCATAATCGTTTACTAAGAAATTTAATTTCAAGCATGTCAAGGCATTGTCAAGTTACTATTGCAGCCAGGCATTATTAGTTCTTGTTATTTTTATTTTTTTTTGTTTTTTGTAATTGCTTATTTTTGTTAAAGTTAAAAAAGAAAAATTAAAAAAACTAAAGTTAATGTTAAACTAAAAATGGAACTAAAGTTCCATGTTAAATGTGAGATATTTGCCAATTTTCAAGTGTTGCGATAATTTTTTGGCGCAGTGTATATGGAATATTGAAAGATTCTTAATTTATACTCATTTGACCCTTTTTTATTGTATAATTATCTCAAACTTATCCGTATTTTTATTATCTTTTAATCGTACTCCATACCAGTGGGTTACTCTCAAATTTATTTTTTAACAGAATGAATACTACATCAGCGGCTAATCGATTAGTTTCAAAATCCTGCTGCTCATCATTTATTCATTCATTATATGTATATAATTAAGAACAGTTCATATTTCTTGTAGGCAATAACGACTTGTAAATGAATTATTAAATTAATAGCCGACTTTATTAAAAAAAATATCATTTTCGTGTCGGTTCAAAAAGTAATTTTCGGCAGGTCAAGGTGGAATTCGAGGAGCACTTTGAGAAAATTAAATTGTTCCCATTTTTTTTTGGTTTCCCGACTACTTGGAGAAATGTGAGGGCATGTCAAGACGAGATTTACATGATTTAATTATGTTTAGACGCAACTTTATAACCTTTTTCTCTCATTTCTTCTATTCTGTGACTTCTTTCGCCGTTATTTCTGATAAATGCCGTTTTCTTTAGGGTCACTACATTTAATTTAAAAATTTATCAATGAAAAAGAAGCCAAAATTTTTCATTCATTAATTCTGAAGATTAGAAAGACGTTCCTTAGTCTGGTGAAAATAAATTGAAAGAAGATATTAAGTTAATTACAAAGTACTGCAAGATTTTTTATGTTGTAATAAAATGTCTCATTTAGAAAATGTTGTTCGGTAAATATAAATATACAGATTGACTGAAGTAACGGTGGAAATTACGAAGCGTATTACACACACTAGCGCATGCATATTTACACGTACATGTGACTTCAATGACCGTTGGCGTAGCTTAGTTACATTAGTGGCAGTTTGGGTCCGTATTTAATGTATTTAGTACGGCAGAATGAAACAACAAGTACAATTTTGTTTTAAGGAACTGTAACCGCTATAAGTACATACGATTTGATTACACAGGCCTGCGTTTTTTAACTTTCCATAAATTGTTATAAATTTGATAGCTGATTCTTATGTGTTTTTGGGTGCTGAATCCAAATATGAACTCTATTTTTCTCCATCACGTAAGGATTTTTCACAAAAAGGCTTCAAATTATATTTTTTAAAAATTAAAAATAATTTTTAGTTACATTTTAATTTATTTACAAAGGATATAAAAAACAAAATTACTTACAAATATCATTAAATCTAATGAAAAGAAACAGTAAAATACTATTTATGTCTTTACAAGTCCTTATAATATCTTTTTCTTTGTCTTTCCATACTCCTTTTTGTGATTTTTCTTCTTTAATCTCGTAGTGGACCATCCCTTTTTAACATCCAACAATAATCAGCTATCATGCTTATATTCCATCTTCCTTGGTATCTTCTCTCCATCTCTTTTAGGTCTTGGTGGAACCTTTCCCCCTGCTCCTCACTTACTGCACCAAGATTTTCAGGGAAGTAGTCGAGATGCGAATCTAGAAAATGCACCTTCAAACTCATGTTACAGCCTAAGGTTTTAAATTTTTCTTACATATTTTGCACAATATTTTTATAATCTTCATGTTTTTTGTTGCCAAGAAAATTTGTAACCACATTTTTGAAGGCTATCCATGCTTGTTTTTCTGCTTCCTCCATTTTAGATTCAAAATTTTCATCTTTCATAAGCTTTCTTATATTCGGCCCAACAAAACACCCTCCTTTATCTTTGCTTCTGACAAGCGAGGAAACTGGCTGCAAAGATACTTGAAGCACTCTCCATCTTTTTTTAATGTCTTCACAAATTGTTTCATTAACCCTAGTTTTATATGTAATGGAGGAAGCAAAACTGTGCTCGGGTCTACTAAACTTTTTCTTTAAATGTTTTTCATTCCAGGTTGTAAGGTTTGTCTTGGTGGCCACATCTTTTTACAATAGTGCTGATTTCTATCACGACTATCCCTCTCACACAAAAAACAAGGATATTTAGTATAACCGCTTTGTTGTCCAAGTAACAAACAAAGAACTTTCAAATCACCACAAATTGTCCAGCCTTGATCCTTGTAACGAATTTTAATTAAAAGTAGCTCAAGATTTTCATAACACTCTTTTAAATGAACTGAATGTCCCACTGGTACAGAAGCATATTTTATTTGTTTAATTTTTTTTAAACTAATAGGTTTTAAACCGTAAAATTTTGTGTATACATATTTTGATATGTACTATAAGATAATATAATTTTTAACAAAAAACAAAAAGTTGTGTTGTTCCCCATTGAAATGTGAACATGAAACTGACTATTTCGGCTTATGCGAATGTGCAAGAATGCGATTTATAACTGTGTGAATGCTGTCGAGTTATCAGGGAATTCCCCGAACTAAATGCATGTTGATAAGCAATCGAGTTGTCAAGGAATTCCCCGAACTAAATGCGCATTGATAAGCAGAATAAGGTCAGTAGATATCCGCTTAAAGGAGATGGATTACACTAAAATCACCCTAACCGGACACGGACGCGTCAGTTCGTGTTCGGTCAAGGAAGTGTCCGCTAAACAGAGGATATTTTACATGCATGAGCAATTGGTGAGATTTGGTTCCCAATCATACGTCCTGCTAATAGAAGTGTACGCTTATTATGATCCCCCTTTAAAATGCTAATAACATTGTAACGCTACTCGTAATTATGCCTCTCCATGGTTAGAGCTACACAATTAAAAATTTAAAACCTAGAAAAGCTATAATTCCACCTTTTTTTCCACAATGATTGTCGTTGAAGTTCTCACATTTTCTTTTTAGTTTTAATTTCAAAGTAGTTTAAAAACTTTTTCTTCTAGAACGAAGACTGTTTCTTCTCAAACTGTGCCTAACTTTAATGAAATAAAAAAACAATTGCTAAAATAAAATATTTCAGACAATTAAATTACATTAGATATTCTTTTAGCTTATACTCGTAATGAAACAGAAGTTCGGTTACCGATACAACTGTGTATGTTCCAACCTGTGTATCGATTATGAATACTGATTGGCTGGATCGTTGTAACAACAATTTGTTGTATTGAGATCTTCCCCTATCAATTTCACGTAACGTAATCAACCCGTTTGTTTGGGGGGTCCATAATAATTACGTTCGAATTACAATCTAATTAAATCAATCCGGCCGTATCACATTTCCCAATTTCAAAAGCAGTAATGCTCGTTAAGGATACACGTCATAGCTGGGGGTTCTGTATTGGTAATTAGTGGCACTGCTTCTGTTTAAATTATACTTAGTTCATCGGAAAGAAATAATATCATTGGGTAAATAAAATTGTTTTTATTAGTGAAAGGGATTTAATTTACTTGAATACAGTTTGATAACAAATGGAAAAGTGTGGTATATGCATAATACTATAAGTTTTAAGAATATTCTGTGGTACTTAAATATGAGAAAAATAAAATCAATTGTGACACAATCCATGTTCTCTTGAAGAAAAGCAGCAATATTGACCATCACCAATTAGATGAAACAGTTTTAAATTGTCCGCGTAAACCAAAACCTGACAACTAATAGAGGTTATAAAATAATTAACATTGATGCTAAATAATAAGGGTCCAAGATTTGAACCCTGAGGCAGTCCGGAAGTAGAAAGATACGTCTTAGATTTGTAGCCATTATAGTATACAAAATTTCTTCTATCAGTAAGGCAAGAAGCAAGAAGCATTACTAGTGAGTTGCTGAAACCAAATAAACTCATTTTCTCCAGGAGAGCAGCATGGTCAATGATACCAAAGGCACGGGAAAAGTCAGTATAAATAACATCCATCTGCTCTCCACTGTCAAGTGCCTCACATAAAGCCTGAGACAAAATGGCGAGATTCGAAGTGATGGACCTCTTAGACATAAAACCATGTTTATTCATCAGCGACAGGAATGATTTGATGTTAGTGTAAATATTTTTATATTGTATAGCATTATACACTTTCGTAAAGTTAGGTAGGATTGACATGGGTCTGCAATTATTAACATCCGTGTTATTTCCTTTTTTGTGCACGGGACATATACTATCGATTTTACAGATATCAGTAAAAACAGATGTTTGCAGAAATAAATTAAATATCTTACATAGAGGTTGAGCAAATATTGATACACAATCGCGAAGAAGGAAGCTGGGAATACTATCATGTCCAGAAGTAAAAGTATTATTTCATTTTTTTAGTTGTTTCAGTACATTATCATATAGAACTCTCTGAATATATAGTGATGGCAAATTTGCATGCAGATCTTGAACGTCATCTGGCAAGAATACACCAGAGGAAGCATAATACAAAACCATTAACAATCCGCTGAGGGTTGTTGAATTCAGAGTCACCGTTAGGGAGTTTCCCAGGAAATCTGGAACTACCACATTTGGATCTTACAAATCTCCAAAAGGATTTAGCTTCACCCAAGGGTATGCTGAATACTATCAAATTAATTTTGATTGGCCGTGGCTATATCATTCTTAAGAGTTCTGCGGAAACGCTGAAATTAACGTTTGAAGATATCATCCCCAGTCTGTTTCTATTTCCGATGATAATAGAACTTCAAATCCAACAATCTCGCCATAGATGGCATAAACAACGGAGGAAAACGTTACGTACTAACATGGCAGGTACTAGAAATACAAGAGTCCATCACGGAGCAGATTCCACAGTAAAATACATCAACAGCCACATCAACATCCGAAAAGGCATCAAGAAAGCACCAATCAACATAAAGCAATTCAGAGTAAAACTTATGAAAATTTACTTTCCTGAAATCGTAGCGGTTGCTCTTATTTATTGCGAAGCTCGTTGTAGTAGATAGAAAATCCAACAATAATTCAACTGTGAGCGCAGGGTGATGTAAATCAATTGGAACTGAATGATGTAAATAAATACTTGAAAGCATTACACAGTTTTAACTGAGGCTTGTTGTCTTAACGTGAATGAACGATGGCTAATAAATCTTCCTAAATGCTAGACCCTTAATCTACATTATTTGAATTTGCCCAAAGTAGCCAGGATTTGGCACTGCTACCGCTACAGAGAATTATACGAAGGAAATATTTTAAGTAAAGAATTTATGAATAATGTTTGAAATTTAGAATGAGTGGCTCCTTGCATCGCTTGCGCAGAACCTGACACCATTTGCATCCACAGCAAGAACAAAGGACATGGTACCATTCTGCTTACTAGCAATGCAAGATCACATACTGTGATGGCCTTTTGGTTGGGAGAAATTCATAGTATACGTAGATTAGTTTTTCTAACACGATCGATTCTATCACATTTTTTTAAACCTATTACAGGGAATAATAAAGAATCTATATGTAATAAATAAAGGCCGGATTATATGCAGTTTGCATAAATTTGCATTTTGTATATTATTTGCATATTTTGTAATTCAGCATTTTTGCATATTTTAAGTATCCGAGTTTTATTTATTTACTGAATCAAATTTATTATAGGCATTACTAAAAATATGTTGTCGATGTAACAAACAAACAAAAATTAAAGAGTCCTCTCTAAATTAAAAATAGCATTTCATTAAGCCTCTTCCCGTTACTTTTCCGATAAGAGTCTCCAAGAATTTATTAATGCTCTTCCCATACACTCAGGCCGAGACAAAATTCCAGGAAAAGCTAATACCTTAAAACTTATAAATAAATACAAAAATACGTTTTACCAGAAAATTAGGAGTGTAGGTGTTTCTTTGCTATTCGGAGAAATTTATTGCCATATTCGAATGTAATTTTATTTTAATCGCCATTTTACGTTGACTTTTCGAAGTGTAAACTTGTGAGTTATAATATATAATAGCAAAAATGCCGAAAATAGCGACTGTGCCTGGATGGATTGCACCTTATTCAGAATTGCGTATGGATGAAGAAAAAGATTGTGAGTAAAATTTTAAGTTTATTTCCTCTTATTAATTAATTAATTAAGTTTTTAATTATTCCTTTATCTTTTACTAACATTTATTTTATAAGAAAACAACCGATGATGTGATATATTTTTTTACAGATTACAAGTGAGAGAAAGTTCCAAGTCGACCAACATATGAAAATTCCATCTCATGCTGCAAAACTAACAAAGTTCATCTTTGTTAGTTTTGCAGCGAAGTTTTGGCGAAGAAGAGTCAGCAATGTTTGCCATCAACTTCCAAAAAATCGGAACAAGAACAATTTAATGAAGATTTGTGTCGGCAGATATTCCACTATGTAAATTAAACAATTTAATGTCAAGTTATTTCTGCAAAAGTGCATCAGCAAATCTAACATTCCCGACGAGAGCACGTCAAGAAAAAATTATATCGCTGTATCTACGCAGAAACATTGAATAGCATTAAGAAGGTTGTTGCAAACAATTATCTTTATATATGCGTAGATGAAACCGGCCGATACATAGTTCATTTAATGATTGGTATCTTTAACGTATCGGTTCCAGCAAAATCTTGTTTAATTTCATCCAACCAGTCGGAAGAGGCAAAAAATTTAACAATAACAAGATTTATACAGGAGAACTGGCAACTTTCTTCTTAACCGGAATCGATTCCAACAGAGAAAATTCTATTGTTTCTGACGGATGCTGCACCATACATGGTGAAGGCAGCTTTCAACTTGAAAATCTTGTACATAAATTTAATTCACACAACTTGCTAGGCGCACGGACTAAATCGTGTTGCAGAAGAAGTCAGAAACCGTTTCCCTTAGTAAATACTTTAATTAGTAGCGTTAAGAAAGTATTTTAAAAGCCCCATTACGAGTTCAATTTTACAAACAACATCTACCCGGTGTTCCGCTTCCTCCTCAACCAGTAATCACACGATGGGAAACGTGGTTGGAGGCTGCTATTTTTCATGCAAATCATTATGAAGGAATAAAGACAATTATTATGGATCTTGACAGAGATGCACAATCTGTGATAGACGCCCAAAAGGTGTATTCGAGTGAAGAAATACCTCAACAGTTGGCGTTTATTAAAGCCAATTACAGTTTTATTTCCACTTCTATATTGCAGTTGGAAAAACAATTTATGTCGCTAATCGAGAACGTTGAAATAATAAACAAATTTGAATGTCTTGGTGTTAAAGGAGGAGATGGACAGTCCGTATATGAAAAATTTTTAAGTGGAATAGGAAAAAATGAGGGTTTTAAGAAGCTAAAGGAGATTGCTAAAATCTTGTGTGGCGATTCAGTAGAAAATATTGAGTTGAAAATAGATATTTCTGATTTGAAATATGCTCTTATAACAAGCGTCGACGTAGAAAGAACCTTTTCAATATATAAATACATGTTTTCAGACAAGCGTCACAAGTTTGCTGTAGAAAACTTTGAGAAATATGTTATTGTAAATTGTTTTCATAGCTAATTATGTTGTAAAATATTCTAAATAAACTTCTATTAATCATAATAGAATATTTTTTTCTACAGTATTCCATTTTCGAACATTCCTCATATTTTCTTACCAGCATATTTTTCATAAGAAAGTGCATATTTAGGCTTAAACATCTGCATATTTATGCGCATATTTTCAGTTTTTTTTTTTGCATATAATCCGGCTTTTAGTAATAAACGTTAAACTTGGTGTATCGATGCTCATACAGTGTGCATTCAAAATTTACCGTTTCAAATTTTTCACTGCTGTTTCAGCTTTATCTTATTTTCAATTTATCTTGTTTAGAAAGATTCACAACAATATGTTATAAAGAAACCTGAAATTTAGAAACATATTGCTGTGGACTTTTCCCCGCAAATATTTTGAAAAGTTTTATTATTTATCGTTGTACATTTATTTTGGATGCCAGTGTATAAATTTTTTAATTTATTATTTAAGAATGTATTTTTATTTTGATTCATTTTATATTTTTGACTTGCGTAGTTGTAATACGCCGGTTACTTTGATATTTCCGGCAGACACTAAATGTTATCTGAGTTGAGAAGACGTGTTTTTTAAGATATATTTTTTTTATCTTGGTTTAGTAGCTTCGTGATTTTTATTAATTTGAGGTTGTGCTTGATTTCAATACCGTTATATTTATACGAGTTTCTTGATCTCGTAGTGAATTTTATACGTTTTTCTAACTTAGGTGTCTCGTGAAAAAAATATTTTTTTCATTGATGTAAGTTAAATTATATTACTAATTATTACAATTATTATTATTATTTGAAAGATTTGAACTCTGTGTTTTCATTGTATTAATTTTGTTATATTTTTAATCTTAGTAGTTGGATTAAATGACAAAGAACGTTTTTTAAAATTTCTGAAGTAAAAAATTTTCTATAACTTTAAATTTTATTCGCTTGGTGTCAAGGGCATTTTTTCATGTGGTTTGCGCATGCGTTTAGAGTTTGTTCGGTCTGTTATATAGTTTGTTTACGTTAAATATTGTGGGAGAAATTGAAATACTTCTTTGTGCTTTATTAGATTTAATTTTGCGCCGGAGTCACTAAGGAAGTTTAATTATACGTAACGGTCATTTTCGTATAATAATTTTACCTTAATAATATTGTTTAATGACGCAACATTGATCTTTACATTTCATAAAGATATTTTTTTATTTTTTTTTTCTTGTATTAAAGTTTCATTTATTTTATACTCTGTGTGTCATTGAAATTAACCTTACTTCAAGAAGTTTACAAGTAACTTAAAAACATTATCATAACTTTTCTCAAATAAATTTTGAGTGGCGCTCAACTATTTACTAATTAAATTGTGTTTTCCACTTTTCCGATTGGAACCCTGAGGGAAAAGCAGTCTCATCCAGGAAATTAAACCGACTGAATATTGAAGCTGGACACATTGGTTGTGAATTGTGAATAAGCAGTATATAAAATCACAATTCATAGCAATATGTATCCAAATATTTCACGCCGGTATTAAGTTCCAAATTTTCCAAATTTATACCACTTACTTATTTCATTCAATGCGCACGGCAAAATGTACAGTTAGGAATGCATGCTTCGTAATAAAATTAAATTTCTGTGTCAATCCGGGCCCGATTCGCTGACAATTTTGATTAATTTCCTGCTAATAAATGTGGCGCTAAACGAGTGTCACGGATATGTATGTCTTTTTTACATATCTCAATCATAAATTCCATAATATTCTGGCAACGTTCCAGACAACCGACCGGATAAATGCATGCGCGCATACATAGACGAATCTCATAAAATTTAATTCAGATTTCGTGCGACAACGCGAAATATACCAAACCAGAAGGATAGATATGTTTCGGTCGTGGTATTTATGTGTATATTTTCGCGTTAAAATGTCGAGTTTGGTTTGTTGAAATACATAAAACATCAAGGATTGGATCGTACGAAATTCATAATTGCAAATTATCGGTACTATAAAACTACAAAACAAAGTTTACGTTATTTAGTTGATTCATAATATTTTAATAAATTTTTATTTACAAGGAAGGAAAGATGTAAAATTAAACATGAAAGGCTTACAACGCGTACAGTCAGGAAGTTCAAAGTTAAATGAAAATATCGTTTATCCTTGACTCGATAGATTTAAAAGAAAGTTGGTACAACATTTCTAGAAGATAATTTCCGTGGCGGAGGGAAATGCATTGCATTACACAGTACAACACATGTTTTTGGGACTCAATTCTGAGAATTGCACGTGAAAGTAGCCCCAAAAAGAAGAACTTTTGCATCATTCGTTTTGTCAAGTTGGCTGCATTAATAATTTAATGGCCATACGAATTTTTTTGCTCAAGGTGGATTTTGATCACTTTTTCTATATTTTAACACGGTTATATCTCGGTATACCGTACGGAATATCTCTTTTGTGCCTGAAGCAAAGTTGTAGATATTAAATTGGAGAAAAAAAAAGCGGAACAAACCTACTCGAAAAAAGTGCATCCAGTGCCTTAAAAATCGCAAAAATTCCCATTCTTTCCCCATTTTTCACCTTTTTTGCTCAATAACTGGATTACAAATCCACAAATATGCTGTTTTTTTTCTTTATAAACTTTATTTTGCATGAAAATAAAAATTCCGGTTCATATTACAGCTATTCTTACACAGAAAATATGAGATTTTTATTTGATATCTATGCATGGAAACAAAATTTAGAACATTTTCAATTATTGTCAATATCCATCCTCGTTGAAGTTGACGCTTGTGGTTCTGATAATCTTGTTTTCTTCGTAGGTTGTTCATATTCATGTTCTGAGTCTGCATCTTCATCCGAGTTAGACATAATATTCAAGGGCATGTTTTCTTCAGTGTGTCCACCAATTTCGGTGTCATCTTCATCTACGGTGCTTTCATAACAAATAACAAACTGCATAACTCCACCAACAAACCTCCGCAAGCAATGCATCTAATTTTTTGCCTTTGAATCGCTTTTCCGTTGGCATGATCACTTGGTGGAACCTCTATCCTTGTTCGTCCGATTCCTGAGGTAATTGTGCCAAAAAGGTATCAAGGTGGAAATGCATGAAATGTAATTTTAACGTCATGGATGCATTGATTTTTTCAAAATAATACAGCAACTTGTCCACTCGTGTCTGTATGTCATCTCGCTGTACACGGTTCTTTCCTAAAACGCCCTCAATGACTTGTTTCAATGCGTCCCATGCACATAGGTGGTTATAATGGTTCGAAAGCATATTTGTGAAAGATTCGCTTTTCATTAATTTTCGTATATCCGGTCCATTCAGAGTACTTGTTTGAAATAAAAAAAAAATCAATTGCGAAAAAATTATTGGTAATTATAATGTGAATATATCGAAGTGAACAAATTTAGATATGACAATATTTAAATACAGACAACGATACGTACCTTTTCTAATTTTAGCTTCACTGAGTTTTGGAAAGATGGATTTCAAACAGTCATAGGCGTCCTCAATATCTTTGACTACCACTTCAACGAATTTCCCAGCTATTCCTAATTTCATGTGGAGCGATGGCAACAAAATATCATCTACATCCTTTATCAAAGGTTCATTACGTAATTTTAATTGTTTCTCGAGCTCGGGAGTTCTTGCTTTCCAATCTTTACATTGATATTGATTCCCTGTGTATCGCGAATCCCAATTACAAAGAAAGCAGAAGTATTTTGGAAAACTGCCCTTTAATATAATGCCTTGTATTATGTTGACAACCTTTAGATCACAACAAATCTTCCATTTGTGTACATTGTATTTGATTTTCTCTAAAATTTCGCCCAATGTTTCATACGTTTCCTTCATAGTTGTGCTGAATCCCAATGGAATGGACGGTTTTTTGTTTGTTTTGTGCAACAGCACAGCCTTCAAACTTGAAGCTGAACCGTCGATGAATAAACGCAAGTCGACAGCGATATAATCCATTCCCATATTTTTCACTAAACCTTGGATATCATGGCAGTAAGTGAAGTATTTGCTTCGTTAACGGATTAAAATTTCTGAAAATCAGCTTGGCGTTTTCGGTATGATGTTGCGCTGACATTTTGCTCTGTCAGTTTTTTACGCTTCAAAAAGGATGTCAAAAATTCTGATTTTTTTTGTGATAGTCCCATCTTAGCCACAATGTAATCCATTTCGATTTGTGTTACCGGTTGTGGTGTATTATTTTCAATATCGGGTGTCCAATCTGCATCATTCACATTGGTCGGATTGGTGAAAACGGTTTCGGCTTGCAGGGACACAGAATCCAGACTCGGAGGTTTAGGTGGATCTGTAACAGCAGCGCGTTGTAGTGTAAGTGTCGCAGTAAAAGCGGGAATGTATACTTTTGTTTTCAATTTTTTTTTGTTCAATCCATAACCGGAATTTATGCATGCGAAGCAGCTGGAATCATCATGTCCAGTTAGGTCTTGCACCAAAATTACTGGCTTCATAAAAGAAAACTGTACACCTTTTCCATGTATCCACATTATAAGGGTATTATAACAACTTTTGCACACTGTGTTCGGCGTAAAATTTGCACCACTTAAATCTGTTTCATCAAAATAATGACAATACGCTGTTTTAAATTCCTCAGTAAACAAGTTTTTTCGATCCTGTTTGCCTATTTTTGGGACGATATGACCACAAACGTAACAAAAATAATCCAATTTTGGGCACTTGGTATTTTCCATATTGAAATATTCAATGTTCTTCTGGTTTTAAAATGTAATTCACTCTGAACAAAAGGGTTGTTTATTCCACAGCCATTAAATTATTAATGCAGCCAACTTGACAAAACGAATGATGTAGAAGTTCTTCTTTGTGGGGCTACTTTCACGTGCAATTCTCATAATTAACCGACACTAACATTGCTGAAGTGATGAACCTATTGAGGAATGACGGACAAATTCTATTCTTGAAATTAGTGCAAATATAGATGATGGTACTCGGTAAGTTCGTGATGTTGGCACAACCATTATGTGAGCAAGGTTTTAGCACATCGTGTACCTCGGCTGTTATGATCAGAGCAGAAACTAGCAAGATTTGACACTTGATGTTAAATTTATGGCGGCTTATTTTGACAATAAATCGTATCTAGTGAAACAGAATAGATTATAATTACGAGGGGGTATTGATATCTAGTTAGCCTCGGCCATTTCCCTTGAACAAAACAAAATCTTGTTATTATGGCAAGAAATAATGACATTTTAGAAGTGTCACTGAAGTATTGCTGTGAAGTAAATTTTGAAAAAAAGCATGTCGAATGCAAATTTGAAAATCGATAAATTGGAGTATCGAGGCTTCATCAAATACTTGTATTTGAGGAGGTTAAGTGGTAAAGAAATTTACGAAGATATGCTTAACACATTTGGCGATCAATGACCATCAGATGCGTCTGTCAAAAATTAGATTGCGTCATTTAAAAGAGGAAAACTTTCCGTTGAAGATGAGAAGCAACTAGGAACACCGATTTCGGCGTGCACCCTCGAAAACAGTGACGCAGTTCATAACATGATATTATCGGACCGTCGAATTGGGCTGAAACATATAGCTAGAGAATATAATCCCGAGCATGTTTTTCAATCCCGGGATTATGGGATTTTTGAAGCGTAATCCCGGGATTAGACTATGTGGTTTCTAATTGGGCTCAAATGAAAACAAAACTTAAGTAATTTCCTAAAAATTATTTATTAATATTGTTGCACAACACAATACACAATATACTAAAATATGGAACAAAAAAGACAATACAAAAAAACTATTTAGAATTTCGAAAATACAATCGCAGAAATATCAAAGCATCCAATTTGACTTCCAAGCCTGCCTCGTAGTTTCTTGCCAACATAAGCAGCAGCTGAAAACGCTCGCTCAGGTTCTACACTGGTTGGAGGAACAGACAATAGATATTTATATGCTAATTCTAAGTGATATCAACGAACTCCTCCATTTTCGAACAGGATCATTTCGCGTCTAATATTATTTACCAACCCCCATTTTCTACTTCAGGATCTGGGGATTCCATGCTCTTATTAATTTCCAGCTGTAACTTTTGCTTTAGTGTCAATCGGTGTTGGGAGGTTTGTTGCCTTTGCTCATCATCTGTTTGTGATCCTGACCTTTCTTCCTCTTCCGTGTCATCTCGACTATTTAGTCTTTTAACAATACTCTTTATTTGTGCCCTCACTAAAGCCTGTGTATGAACTGGAAATAAGTCAAGCCATTCCAAATCCGATATTAACTGATTTTCATCATCTTTTCGTTGATTTTGTAAATAATTCAACACACCAGTTAAATTATCATTTCGTCGTTGCTTTATACGTTCCACTAAGGATGTTTTCATTTTATTGGCGAGTGCTGAGTTTTTGCTTGACAATTGTTTTATAAGGAATTTCAAAGCCGCATCAGCTGTGCATAAAATAGCATCTCGTCGACAGATTGCTTCTACTGTTAATTTAATTGTGGTCAGCACATCAACAATTTTATTTACCAAGTTAAAATCAGCATCTTATAAACGGATTGGATGATCTTTTGAAATACACTACAACCTTGCGAATTTTCTTTATCAGCTCATTAATGTTTTCATCATTCGTTAACTCTGGTATGTGTTCTCGCGCAAGTTCATTTTGTGACATTAAGATTAAACCTGATTCTGGACAGTCTAAGTCTTCTACTTTGTCATCATCATCGCTATCGTTCATATAATCAGTAGTCACAGCTGGTTCATTTATAGTATCATCTGAGTCTGAGGTAGAGCTGTCTTGAAAATATTTCTTTATTTTATAAAGCACATCACAGGCGGCCAAATTGATGTCCCACCTTTATCATAACGTTCGGTACGTCGGTTACAGTAGCCACGATATCAGTTTCCAGGGAAATATCAAATTTACTTAGACGCTCTTTCAATATACGAAGACAATTTTCAGCCGTCATACTTCCATGAATAGGAACGAGTCCTAAGCTCCAATTTTTTTTATATAAATGATCGTTGACCGCCATGTATTGTTTATTGGACGTTGATGTCCACTCGTCGAAAGATAGACTGAATCTTTCAACTCCACTTTTCACATGTTTTAATTCTGCAGTTACTTGCTTTCTGATTTTTTCACTGTAATTCATAACACGCTTTCGAATTGTGACCGCTGATTTTGGTAAATCCGTGTATTTCGCTAAGAGAAATTTTCTCAAATCGTCCGAAGTTATGAATACACTGAATGGAAATCCATGTAATGCAATCATTCTTGCCAAAACATCATCCAGGCTATAGTCGGCACTTTTAGTAAAATAATCTTCTAACTTTCGTTTCTGGCGGCGGTGCTGTGTTCAGATTTTCAGAATCTTGACTTGTTGAAGCTGTTAAACGATTAACGTCAGCTAAAATCTTAATGTTATGTTTTGATGACAAATGTGTATGTAATCCCTTAGTCGATCCCCCCAAAGTCTTGAGAATGGCAGGGCATCGCTTACGTTTAGCACTATTCCCGTCTTTCGCAACTAAAAAATAACTCCACGCTGATGATGTATCACTTTTTTTTTTATGTTGAACAAAGTCTCCCGCCATTTAAAATAACTTTTTCAGATAATTGACTTCTAAATTTAAATGACGAAACTTGCGTAACCTTGTCGCTAGTAGAATAATAAATGAAAAAAGTATATCCTAATAAGCGTATTTATACTTTCGTATAGGGAATCCCCGGCGGGGAATCCCTCGCAACAATATTATGATATATCATATGAGGTGATCGGGTGATTCCCCTGATTGCCCATTGGGGAATTACTTTAACAGTATTGTATTGAAGTATGCCGGGCGGGGAAGTTTCTTCTAAGTTACATATTATTTGGGCTGTACCTGTATAGTTCTTTTATCGTAAGGCGTACCTAAGGTTGATCTTTTGTCTTTATGTAATAAGTGCCCTTAATATAATCTAGGTAAGGTCATTGTCAAGGTGCAACGGATTACGGAATGCAAACTGGCAATCCCGAAAATCCCGAGATTAGCCAAGTACAGTCGCGGGATTTACGGGATCAAAACCCGGCCGGAATCCCGGGATTGTAGTCTCTACATATAGCTGAGGCACTAAAGATTTCCTATGAACGTGTGCATGTGTGACTATAAATGTGACTATGAATGAAACATGAGTCCATTTTTACAGTTCCACATCCACCTTCCACTTTGAATGATTCTGAGAATGGAAACATATATACACAGGAAGAATCTAATTCGGATTTTTTTGTTGAACAAAAACCCCAACATTTTTCTCCGAGCGAGCTCAATGACCTGGTTAGAGATTCAGGCTATTCAAAAGGTGCTGCCAAATTGGGCAAAGACTTAAAAATAAAAACCTGCTCTCACCCGGAACCTCATTTTCGTGGCACAGGCAACAAAAGAGAGAATTCACTAAATTTTTTTGAAAAGAGAAAAATCGATTTTTTGTCCAAGAGGTAATGAAGTGTTTTAAAATAGAATATGATTCATCTGAGCGGTGACTATTCCTTGATTCGTCAAGAACAAGCCTCAAGGCAGTCTTGCTGAATAATAGGAATAAATTTGGATTTTTACTTTGCAGAAAACTGTACGTAATGGAAGGAAATAGAGGTCATTTTTGGATTCAACAGACTCGAAAACTCGAAACATCCCATGCAGCTGAATAATATATATTTTTCAGACCTGTATTATAATTTAAAAATTGATCGAAGTTGTAGTTTTAAAATCTATATTTTTCACATAACCGTTCTTACTTATACAGGATGATTCATAACTTATACGACAAAGGTAAATTGGTGGTCAGACATGCTATTTTGAACAAATAATATGCACATGTTTCAAATCTTTAATAGTTTATGATATATTGGGTTTATAAATATTATCACATCATTTATTAAACTCACAATACTACAAATAGAGTACAAATCTTTTTATTAAGTGGCATTAAACATTAAATTAATTAGTATCTAATTTAGCAAGTTCCCAAAATTTACTCTATGAGAATGAATACATGTAGTGTAACGTTGCATTAAGGAGTTGTATACACGATTAATAACATTTCGTGCAAGCATATCATTGGTACATTTAATAATTCTGTCCAGTCACGAGTTTCAATCTCCACTGCATACACATTTCGGTTTAATTCTCCACAGAAATAAAAGTCTAATGGGTCTGGCGAGCGTGGTTGCTGTTGCACCGGACCACGTCGAATCCATCTTTCTGGATAATTTCCATTCAACCACATTGTTACCGGTCGAGTAGAATTTAAAGTTGCCCCATCATGTTATAATTACATATTCTGTTTATTGATTAATGGTACAGCTTCTAATTTCTCATTCAAGAATTTTTCAAAAAATTTAAGTAATTATTATCATTTAAACAATGTTCTAAAATTTCTGAACTAAGGATTCCCGCCCAAACTAAAACGTCGCTGATGTCTTCACTCTCGAATAGCATGTGGATTTTATAACGACCATAAATGTTCATTACGGTGTTGTTGAATCCATCGCGCATTAACGTTCTTTCATTCGTCCACAATACTTTAGTCCTTTAGATAGGAATGCTGAATGTTCTGTTATTTGATCTAATAGCCATTGACAAAATTGCAGTCTGCCACAATAATATCTATTCAGTAAATATTGAATTATTTGAAAATGATAGGGATGAAGCACTTCGCAGTGTAAAACTCTCCATACGGAACTTTGACTTGAATTTACCTGTTAGGCCAGTACTAATGCGAGGGTTATTAATTACAGAATCGACAATTGCTTCTTCCTCTTCTACATTATGCAACACATGGGGATTTCCGGTATGTTTTGACAATCCACAACCAGTTTCACGGGTTCTTTGAAACGTTCTTGAAAATACTTTTCGTCTTGGTTGTCTTCTATTTGTAAACCGTCGTTGGTATTCTCGTGCAGCTTTAGAAACATTACCGTCACAAAACCCATAAACAAAAATCATATCCGTATATTTAAGTGAACTAATGGATGCCATGTTCAGAGGCTTCTTAAACGTTTGTAGAAAAATAGAGTAAATTCAATAACAATTTGACAATTCTATTGCATTAATTTGTTTGCTAAGATACAAAGTATGGTGTCTACCTCGTATGATACGTACTGCGTGCATTATAACTAGAGACCGGACACATCGGATTGAAATGACGTCATTTCGACGGACGATATAAATAGTCTACAAGATCTGTAAATACATCACGCAGTTATTGAGTACACTATTGATCTGGCTAGCGCGCATATATGTTTTCATCGAGAATTGCGACGTTTTTTGTTGGATATTTACAGTTAAATTTCTGTTTTCATGGGTGTAGATAGAAGCGTGTGGATTTTTAATAATTTAGACTATTTAGATTATATTTAGTAAGATAAATAAAGTGCTGAGTTAGTTTCTTGTTTTCATAGTTTTAACTGTTAATTACAATCTTAATTTTTGTGATAGATCCTGTTTAATATCGTTTGATTGAATGTACTTCTCCCAATTATTTCGACGTAAGCGTGCACTTAATTTGGTTCAGTTTCAATAACTTACGCATACATTTTTAGTTTTCATTTATTTAGATCTAGAGCATTGTTTACGTTACTTTTTCAGAACGGCATCGTAAAACAATGGCGAGTTGGATTGACGGTCATACTGGTATGTCCATTGTCAGTGATTCCGAAATTTATTGTAAAATATCGTAAAAAATTCCATGAAATCGCACGTACAACATCACCTAGCATCGTAAACACATGCACAGAAATTGGAACCGTTGGAATCTGACAATTTTAACGAAGAACTCTGTGAAACTTTTATGGCGGCAAATATTCCATTAAATAAATTTAACGATCCCACTTTAAAAATATTTCTCCAAAAATATACTGGTCGAAATGTTCCTGATAAATCCACCCTACGCAAATATTATCTTTCTAAGTGCTACACGAAAGCAGTAGAACTCATTAGAAGTCATCTTTCAAATCAGTACTTCTGGATAAGTGTCGACGAACCTGTCGATATATTAGGACGCTGTGTGGTAAATGTTGTAGCTGGTGTACTATATCCAACTATTCCATATAACGCATATGTAATAGCAACAAATAGCTATTAATATAACGAGAACATTAAGCGATTTTTAATACTCGAGGACGTTTCCAGGTGACGAGGCGCTAGCCGAGTCACCTCGTAACGTCCGCGAGGGTGTAAATCGCTGATGTTCGAGTTTATATTAAAAGCTTTATCGTATCATCAACGATATCAAGATTAAAACAAAATCAACAATTTGTCTGTCATACAAAATACTTACGTCAAAGCTTGCACGTTTTTGAAATAAATTAATAAATCATGGAAGAATTTGATGTTCCTGCAAATATTGTAGAGGCTGCAAATAGTGCAAAATTAGATTTGTTGCCAGCGAAGTCAAAACTGCATTACGAAAACGAATACCGTCTGTTTTGTAAATGGCGAGATGAAGAACATGTTCAAGGTGCTGAGGAAACAGTCTCGCTCGCTTATTTCGTGAGACTGTCAAATTACTACGCTCCTTCATGTTTGTGGCCAAAATATTCCATGTTGCGAGCTTGCCTGGAATTAAAAGAAAGAGTAGAAATTGATAAGTATGGTGCTTTGATAAGATTTATCAAGAAAAAGAATGTTGGATATCGAGTTAAAAAATCCAAAATACTCACTAGAGAGCAAGTTGATGAATTTATGCGTACAGCTCCAGACGAGGTATTTTTGATGATAAAAGTAGCTTTTTTGATTGGTCTAGGAGGGGCTTGTAGAACCATTGAATTAGCGAGAATGTCTACGGACGATGTTGAGGTTTTAGAGACTAAGGTAGTTGTTACCATTCCTGACACAAGAACTCACAAAAAAAGATTTTTTGTCCTTGTACCTGACGGTGACATTAATTCCGTACTTTTATTTAAAAAATATGTAGCATTGCGACCGCGTCATGTTACGCATAAGAGACTGTTTACATCGTACAGAAATGGAAGGTGTACAATTCAGCCTTGTGGTATTCATTTCTTTTCTAAAATACCTGAAAAAATCGCTACATACCTCAAACTAGAAAATCCAACTTTGTATACTGGTCATTGTATTAGAAGATCTTCAGCACTTTTCTGGTTAATGCCGGCGGAGATATCTTAGATCTGCAAGAGCTGGGTGGGTGGGAGTCGAGCAAGGTTGCTAGGAGGTATTTAGAAGACAACGTAACGAAGAAAACTGCAATTGGGCAGAAGATTCAGATGGGAAAGGTTTTAATAAACAGTGTGTCAAACTCTGAACAATCAATTGAGTTTTCACGTAAAAATGAAAATTTGGAGGACGTAAGCGGCTTGAACATCATGTGTGTTGAATCATCCGAAAAAAAAAATTGTTTGTGAAGCTGCAGAAGATCGCGCATTAAAGACAGATATGGAAGACATATCTTTCAAAATTGAGAACTGTCAAAATATTGAAATTCATGTTCACAAATAATGTACTATTTGACGTATTATGGTTTTGTATCTAACGTATTATGGTGCTGTATCTAACGTGTTATTAGTTCGTTATTATTGTATTATGAGTAGAGCTGAGGAAGTTTGCGGTATAACCATGGTTATACCGCAAAAATCCTCAGCTCTAATTATGAGTAACTATTAGTATATTAAAAAACAAGTTTCATAAGGCACCATTTTGCCGCACGAGATCAGTTTAGAAAACGAGCGAGTTTTCTAAAGAGCGAGTGCGGCAAAAGGCCTTATGAAACGAGTTTTTATCCTATTTTTTCTATTTTGCGTTTTTTTACATTAATAAATTGCTTAAATTGGAATTACATATTTAATTTGAAAGTTCAGAGTTTAATTTTTATATAAAGCATGCAGTTGGTCACATTGATACTTGACATTTTCAAATTTAAATCTTGCTATCCGCGAAGTATATTATATTACATATTATTTATTAATCTTCGTTAACATTACTTGATATTTCATTTAAAATATAAACATGAGTGACCTTGAAACATATATATCTTGTTGTCAATTGTATACAACAACATACGTTGTTTGTGTAAAATACGGACATATATCATATCTGTCAAATGTACATAAATTCTAAAATCAAATGACAGCAATGATATTTATTTCTGTATTCGAAAAACGCCAACATTGAAAAATGAAAAAAAGTGTATCGAAATGAAGCTCATTTCGCTACTGTTTTGGGTTTCATAATGAGTTCATTTCGAACGCAAAATAGAAAAAGTATTATTATGATATTGTAATATTATGTTCCTAATAATTATCAATAAATGTTTCACATAAAGATGGCATAATAGTTGATGATACGATAAAGTTATAAATACAGTTGATGCGGAAATAGTAGCTTAAACCATTAACGAGAGTATTCAAAAAATACCTCATTCGGACGACAGTACAAAGAAAATGTATTTTTATATGTAAGTGACAGTGCTGCATTTATGTTAAAAACAGGCAGACTATTAAAGGAAACATATTCTAATATGCTGCATATTACTTGTGTAGCACATGCTCTCCACAGAATCTGTGAATATATCAGAGACACCTTTCCAGAAGTTGATAGACTTGTATCCGCCTTTAAAAAGTCTTCAGAAAAGCACCATCGAGAGTAGCTCTTTACAGGGAAAAACTTCCATCTTTGTCACTGCCTTCCTCTCCATGGGGATCATGGTTGAAGATTACTAGATTTTATGCAGAGAATTTCGATAGTTTACAAAATTTCGTTGCATGTTTAAATGACGATGCTCGGAGTATTTCTGCGTGCAAGGAACTAACACAAATTCCACATTTAAAAAAGCTGTTGGAACAATTTGGAAATTTGTAAAAACTAATCACTTATTTTGAAAATGGAAATCTTAAATTAAATGATGGTTTTACGACATTAGATGTGGCTAATAATAATTTGAAAAGTATTCCAAGTTACTTCGGATGTGGCCTTCGGCAAGAGTTAGACGCAGTATTTAATAGAAATTCAGATTTAATAACGTTGCGGCAATTGTGTATGGAGACAATGCCACGACACTAACTGCAAAATACGAGGAAATAAAAGAATCTTTCCAGTATGCACCTATAACCAGTTGCGATGTAGAAAGGACGTTTTCTATTTACAAACGACAAACTACAAAATGAACATATAAAAATGTATTTCGTATTTTGTAGCCGTACATATATATCCGTTTTATTATTATAAGTATAATTATATAAATAAAATTAAAAACTCTAAAAATGCATGTTCAATAGTACGCTCGTGGGCGATGAATTATCAACCTCTCGTGTCCGGTCTCTAATTATAACTCGTGGAGTGCATTTTATGCAATTAAATATGTAGTATTTTGAGTTTGCCTAGTTCGCATTTTCCAAAAGAGTAGATCCGATTGAAACGATTCCGAGTCGTACAATTCTGATTCCGATCGTTCAAGTCGGAGCGTCCGAGAGTTGATCTCGCAGTTGCGCCTACATATTCGCATCGTATTATGTAAAAGATAGGTCCGCCTGGAACGAGTCCGACTAAGCGAAGCGAAATATGGGAAATAAACGACGCAACTACTCCTATATGTATAAATAAATACAACTGGCAATTGTAGTTGCTGCGATTCCGAATAATTGTATATAGCAATTGTGCAACCAAATATATTTATTTTTTAATAATTAGTATGATTTCTAGTCATAAGAAAAACTATATTTTTAGCTATACAAAAAATATATAATAAAAAGTAAAAATAATAAGAACTAATACATAAAAAATAGTTTTAATTTTTGTATTTAAATCTAAATGAAGTTATCGTTCATATTCAGGAAAACTAGTTTTTCTACTTTACTCGCACTTAACCGTGTTCTTCTTTCATTTAAAATATACCCCGCTTTAGAAAAAAGTCTCTCGCATGGAACTGAAGTAGCCATTGCACAACAAATTTCCTTTACAACGATACTTAGATTCGGGAATAAATATTCACTGTCCTTCCACCACTGAAATGGATCCTGATTTCGATCAGCCATTTCACACAACTTTTGTAACACATTCTTTGGCCACATAAATTACATTTAGCAAAGTCTTTATCAACTACAGAAAAAAAATTCCATACAATACTGGTTTGCCTATTAGAACTCATTCTTAAATATTTATAAAATTTAAATTAAATTTCACAAAACTACAACCGACAACGACAATACTTATTATGCAACTAATCGAAATATATCCTATTTAGTAAAGGAAGGTAGAGAAAATACAAATAAACCAAGTGATGTGTTTATTTTAAGACATCATACATTTATAGTCTTCACTTTTTTTAACAGTAACATTATGTCTCTCGACTAGACATTATATTTTTTGTATAAGAAATAGGCGATAATACTATATTTATGGTATTATTTTTCTGATTAGTTTTTTGTGTATATCGTATGCACTTTAATTAAAAAAAAAATTATAAATTGCAATCTGACACCTCATTTAAAATGTAATAAGTTAACTGCTATTTGTATATCCAAGCTGTGTGCCTAAGTAAACATAAAGATTACCCTGACTGATCGGACGCAAAATATGACTCATAATCGGTCGGTGTCGAAACTGATTTGTGCACCTAGTTTGCCGCATCTAGTTCGGAACTGGGATCCGGGTAGGTGCACCTACTCCGCTCAAGGAGTAGGTTATATCATCTCTAATTTCTTATCACACATTTACGTTTATCGTATAAGTTGTGAATCACCCTGTATATTGAATAGTTAGTTTAAATTTAACTGGACTTGAAAATAATTTATTTTATATTAGTTTTTAATTTTTTTTAATTTTTGCTAGGCTATATAACTTCGCATATATATATGAAATACATAAAATACACTTATTATTACTTTTAATAATGTTCATTTCAACACAACATAAATTTTTCCCTCAAGTTTTTTTATATTATTTAAAATATTCCAATGGAATGACAGACCGGATTTTGTTTAGAGGAATAACATTAAAATACATCAATATAAAACATTTTTACATTCGATAGTTAAAACAAAATGCGAAAGTCATTTTTTAAAAGACGAGATATCATAATATTATAATGATATTATAATTTAATGACATTTTTAAAACCCAACTGAAAAATTCATAACAAAAATATAACTTTTATGCTTGATGGCTACGCGCTATGCGAAAACTTAATAAACTTTAATGTACTTTTGAAGACAGACAGCTTTTTAATGTTTTCTTTTAGCTTAATTCCTAAGTATTTCTACGCCTAGATTTTGTAATACGCCGAATCCGTTAAAACTTATTATTAACGCTTACTTAAAAATCCTTCTGGTCTTAAAAATAAGAATAAAATTAAGACCAAGGATTCTGTAAAAATAAGAACATAAACATGTTTACAAAAAAGAATTTCGACAATTTGGAAATACAAAAGCGTTTAGATAATATTTCTCTTACAACAGGTACTTTTAAAATTGTCTCAAGTTTTATCATTTAAGGCTATACCCCATTCAATCTAAGAAAAGAGCGAAGAGATAGTATTGCAATCTGAGTGCAATTTGCGCAGGATAAATTTTGTAACTTCAAACAAGTAGAACATGATGTTGCTGTCATATGTTGAAGTTAAATATCTACATATCTAATATAATACCCCTCTCTGTCTCAAATTATGGTATACATTTCTTAAACATGTTTCGGTTATTGAAATTTAAAGATGTTTTTCTATTTTGCGTTCGAAATGAACTCATTATGAAACCCAAAACAGTATCGAAATGAGCTTCATTTCGATACACTTATTTTCATTTTTCAATGTTGGCGTTGTTCGAATACAGAAATAAATATCATTGCTGTCATTTGATTTTAAGAATTTATGTACATTTGACAGATATGATATATGTCCGTATTTTACAGAAACAACTATGTTGTATACTATTGACAACAACATATATATGTTTCTATGTCACCCATGTTTATATTTTTAAATGAAATATCAAGTAATGTTAACGAAAATTAATAAATAATATGTATTATAATATACTTCGCGGATAGCAAGATTTAAATTTGAAAATGTCAAGTATCAATGTGACCAACTGCATGCTTTACATAAAAATTAAACTCTGAACTTTCAAATTAAATAATTCCAATTTAAGCAATTTATTAATGTAAAAAACGCAAAATAGAAAAAATAGTATAAAAAACTCGTTTCGTAAGGCCTTTTGACACACTCGCTCTTTAGAAAACTCGCCGCTATCGCGGCTCGTTTTCTAAACTGATCTCGTGCGGCAAAATGGTGCCTTATGAAACTTGTTTTTTAATATACTATTATGTGTTTTAATCATTCTATGTTTGTAAAAATAGTTTATTCTTAATAATTTTAGCTGCTCCAAAATATAAATGTTAATATTTCATCTTATCAATTGTAATAACTAGAGCAGACCAATTTCCGTGCGCGCCATGTGCACCGATGTGATGATGATTGTATTGCATCAGAACTAATAAAAAGCATTCAGTATGTGTTTGGTACTTGATTAAACTGCATGTAAGTGTAAGCATACGTAATAAAATGTCATCGACACATAAATCGAGAAAACGACCGTTGTCAGACGAAGTGAATAAGTTTATTATGGATTTCCCGAACTTAATATACGATGGCTCAAAAATTAAATGTTTAGTATGCAATACATATCTAATGTGTTGGTCAAAAACACATTGTAAAGAACACGTAAGCAGTTCGAAGCACAATAATAACAAAATTAATCGACAACAGTTTATACATGAACTATGTGTAACTATGATTGTGTGAACACTGCCGTTTACCTTGTTAAGTAATGATTGATTTATTTCATTTTGGAATAAATACGTGAATCAAACATTACCGAGCACGACAACGTTACGAAGGAATTTACCATCGGTGCGTAAACAGGTTGAAAATAAAATCAACGCCGAACTTAAAAATAAAAAACTGTGGTTATGTGTGCGAAACAACTGACAGCAAAAAACAATTTGTATTTAATGTGATGGCGCGTAATATGGAACCACATCAACCAACGTCTTACACTTTTTTAGCATCCAGACGACTATAACAATGTAATTCCGAAAAAATTTCAGAGGTGTTATTAGACACTTTGGAAAAATTTAAACTTTCGAAAGACCAAGTATTAATGTTTATGACCGATGGTGCCGCAACCATGTGTTCTGTAGGCCGGTCTCTTAGAAAATATTGTCCTAACTTGTTACATATTACTTGTAAACTTCATGCTCTACACCTTATGCAGAACAGGTTCGTAGATGTTATCCAGAGGTAGATGCTTTAATATCGAGTGCAAAGGCAGTATTCCTGAAATCTCCAAAACGTATTCGGAAATTTCACGAATTGTGTCCCCATACCCCTGAGCCACCACAGCCGATTCTGACACGTTGGGGTACATGGTTACGGGCGGGGTTTTACTATCATGAACATTTTGAAAAAATTAAGGACGTAGTTTTATTATTCGATCCGCAAGAAAATGCAGCTATCAATACAAGTCAGAAAAAATTTCAAGATGCCCAGATTAAAATGGATTTACAAAGTATTCGTGAGAATTACTTTGGACTAGAAGAAGCAATAACAAAATTAGAAAATTCGTCGCTGTCTTTAGAGGCATCACTGCAAATCGTTAAAGATGTTCACGTAGAACTGTGTGCTGTGGAAGACGCTAAAAGTGAAGTGTTCTAATTAAATTTGAAAGTGTTTTAGACAGGAATGCAGATTTTGACACCTTAACACGTATTTGTGAAGGCACGTCTACGATGCGTTAAGTTGCTAAAAATAGTATTTTGATTATGCGAATATAACATCACTAGATGTAGAACGCTCGTTTTCCGAATATAAACGTATTTTTTCCTCACGGCGGACATGTTTTTCAGAAATAACCTTAGAAACGCATCTGATGTTGAAAATATACAATCGAGTTTCTCTAGTTTGTCAATCCTTGGAAGACGCTTAAAACGGTAACTGTTTTTTTAAATCCTCTGTCGTGCATACAATCACTGATTTCATACATTTTCCATTTTATTTATAGGTACATACAACGCTGCTATAATATGTAGTATTCTTATTTTTCGTGTGTTTATGCATATTACTTTAATAGCAGAAAACCAAATGTATATTTAATTATTTCTGATAGAATAAATGTGTCTACTTCTATACTTATATCGGTTACAAGCTCATGTTGCGTCCCTATTCTATCGCATATTCTAATATATTAAGAATTACACTCCCATACCGGCGCATGGCGCGCACGGAAATTGGTCTGCTCTAGTAATAACCAAGAAGAGCAGAAAATAAAAATTAACCCCGTTCCGACGAACATATGGAAAGTATAATTGAAGAAAATTCGCTTGTGTATATAAGACCAAAAAAGTAAGCAATCGACCTGCAAGCTGCACAAAGCAATTTCACAATTCTTACTACAGCGTAAAGTCGGAAACAAATTGAGTCGCGGTGCTATTAACGAAGTTGCCTCCAAATTTGGCGTTATTAGATTAACTGCGTCGCGAATTTGGCACAAGGCCAAAGAACAATATGATAGAGGAAATCTTTGGGATGATGTCTCACCAAAAAAAAGGGAATTGTAACATGTCAAAAAAGCTAGTGCTAATCCCATTTTTCTTGTTTTATGGTCTTCAGCAAGAAGTTTTGTCACCCATCGAGCACCAAATTTGTGGTAACCTAAATGTTCAGTAACAACCTTGTACAAAGCTGTACAGGTTTGCAGAAGGGACTGAAAACGTCCTCTGCTTTGTTGATCTCTCCAGTGTCTATGACAGATTCTGGAAGAATGGAATAATTTCTAATTTCCAAAAAAATTATTCCATGTGCTAATTTAAGCAAATTTATCCCGAATATGTTGAGTAATGGTCGAATCACAGTCTGGATATACAATCATACTAGTAATGGCAAAACCATGAAGAAAGACCTTCATCAAGATTCGGTTCTGGCTCCTCTAATGTTCAACATTAGAGCACACAACCAAAACCATCAAAGTCCGAATAATGTGCCTTTCATTTGTGTAACAAGGAAGAAAGTCAACAGAGAGCTGAATGTTGAATTTGGTGGTAATCGGATCACAATTCTCACCCTAAATATTAGGACGTAGCATTAGATCGATCTCTAACGTTCGAGGTACATGTCTACAAAACTAATAAAAAGGTCAAAACCCATAATAACATATTACATTAACTTGCCAGCAATTCATGGGGAGCGAATGGGGAGATTTTGCGAACGGCAGCTATTGCACTGGCTTACCTTCCTGCTGAATACTGTGCTGCTTTCTGGTATTGAAGCTCTCACACCAAGCTAGTAGATATTCAACTTGATGATACAATGAGGATCGTCACCGGTATTGTTAGATCCACTCCTAGTCTCTGGTTACCGATTATTTCTAACATTCCGCCGCGTATCAGATGTCTCATTTCAGTTCAGACGAAATGGGGTAAGATTTCTAATAATACTGATCTTCCCATACGCGATGATTTGGAGAGCGTTCCCAAAACCCGGCTGAAATCTAGGAGACGGATTTGGCTGGATACAAAAGTTCAGCATCCCATCAATATGAATGGCTGCTGCTTAGCCCTCCTCGAACAAAATCCTGAATTGAGAAATAGAGATCTAATTTCTAATCCTTTAGAACCTCTGCCGGGTGTAATGCTCCCACGTAGGCAATGATCTTAATTGAATAGGGTCCACACAGGCGACAGAAGGTGCAACTCAATGTTGTATAAATGGAAACTAGAAGATACAAGCTTTCTGTGACTGCGGATATGCGGAACAAACTATGGCCAACATAGTAAACATCTGTCTTAGAAGAAGTTTCTCTGGTGTCATTTACGCGCTAAGCAAGGTAATTCCTGCAATTCTCTACTTGTTAAAGAATTTAGATATTAGTTTATTAATTTAGTTTAATAACCCTTTTTTGTCATAAAAGTGATTTCTACACTAATATCTAAATTTGAATTTTGCTTCTCATACGAAATAAATAAATAAATACAAAACTATACGTGAAATTTGAGGGAAAAAATTCTGTGATTGTGAATCGCTGATTTTAACGAATATTTTCTTCGACATTACCTACAAGTTCGTTCGTAACAACAGTTGGTCTTCTACTTTGTTCTTCATCATGGATATTAGTTCATACTTCTCGAAACATGCGGCACCATCTGTTAACCATACTGTCACTCATGACATTTTCATCATAAACAGAACAAAATTCACGATGAATCTCAGCAGCATTCATGTGCTCTTTGCACACAGAAATCGGATAACAGCACGCAATTCACAGTCGGCGGAATTTTCAATTGCAACAGCAATTTTAAACGATCAAAAACCCGAAAAAATGTTCGAACGATTCTCTCACAAGCACTGCCAGACTCACATTGAACCAGACTACACCGCAGTGTTGCGATCGCGCCGAGATCCCCACTCCTCTGGCCACTAGGCAGAAATGAAACTTACTTTACGAATCGACCTTGTATGTTCTGACTAAACTTCACCCATCTTTGATTAAATAAAACTGTAGAAACCGCATAACTGTCTAGATTTTAACTAAACTTAGTCAGCATATATTCAAATCTAACAGCTATTTAACAGTAAAAGCCTAGCTATTGTCAATTAATTTTTTATGGCTAGGTAGATAATACAAAAATCTCCACTCGTAAAAAAGCAAATTGGGCAAAATGTTTATGTTTTCTTGCTTAGACTTACTATTTACTGCAGCTTCCTAGTATTAAGCATTTTTTCTATGAAATTGTGTACATTTTTCAAGAATTGCAATCGTATAATTTTCATCGGCTTCACTTTCAACAACAAATTTCTTAATATTTGAGAAGTGCTGGAAGAAAATAATTCATAAAATTTTCCACGAGTATTAAAACGGAAATCTTACGAATCCCTTTGGATGGTAACTTTTGTTATAATAACGCATGTATAGTTTATTTCAAATTATAAGAATATAACCTTGAACGGCTCTAATGCTTTTATTTCACCATCTGCGGCAATAATTACCTGGCTGTTCAATACGATTATCTTTTACGCAAACAAACTGCTGAGGTCCGTAATGACAAAATTTAAGTAAATTGTAATTACTGCAATTTAGATGAAATAAGTGCTTATGTTTATTAAACAAAATTTAAGTAAATATAGTTAGGAGAGTTGGTATATATTACATCTAATATTGAGTCTATTTATCACATATTGTTAATCTTTACTGCTGTATACATATTCGATTTTTCTCTCTTTACTTAACGAACATGTGGCGTCCTTTTGCTGAAAGTGTTAGTGATTATAATGTGGATAGTGATAATACTGTTGGAGCACGACAGAGAAAGCATATATCAGAAGATGCAAAACAGATAATTTTCAATGTCTATCATACCCTGATGGAAGAAAACAACGAACTACAAACCCAGAACATTTTACGAACGTCGCAATTAACCAAGGTGCCTTTTGGAACAATATATAAAATAATTAAGAATAACGCGGGGTCTTGAAAGCAAAGAAGTGTTAAAGGAGCACAGAGAAAAATTGAAGAGTATGAAATTCATACTATTAGGCAGCAAGTGTATACTCCTTCTACAGAGGAAATGTTGTATCTACACTTGACTGCTTACATAAAAGAATCAGTGATGAGCCTATAAATATTCAGTGTTCTAAAGCAACCTTGTGGCGAACGCTAAAGAAAGCTGGTTTCAAGTTTGGCACTATAAACAAACGTCGCACAATTATGGAAAGCCCCAGGTTACAGAAACTTCGACATGAATACTTAACGGCAATTAGAAGGTATAGACAAGAAGGACGATTAATATGTTATTTAGACGAGACGTGATATGACACCCATGACACAATTTGCAAAGGTTGGGTGGATGGTTCAAGTATGTGTCAGTTGGACGCGCCGGTTTTGAGAGGGAAGAGAATAATCATTCTTCATGCTGGGTCAGAAAAAGGATGGATTAGACAGCCGCTATTATCTGCTAAAAATGTTAAATCCTTACCATGAAGGTATGACCTCATCTTTATTTGAAGAATGGTTTTGTGACACTTTGCTGCCAAATTTACCAAAAGATAGTGTGATAGTGATGGACAACGCTCCGTATCATTCTCGACAGCAAACCAAAGTTCCTACAAAATGTAATAATAAGAAAGATATTAAAACATTTTTAGAAGAAAATGATTTATATTTTGAGGATCATTATACAAAAAAACAATTAATAGAGGTGATGAAGACAAAACAATATTTAAAGGATTATTATGTGGATAACAGAGCCAAAGAAGCAGGACATACAATTTTGCGTTTACCACCATACCATTGCATTTTCAATCCCATTGAAATGATATGGGCCCAACTGAAAAATACCATAAAGTAGTTATACTATGCCGGTTCTGGCCCAAAATCCCATGTATTTTCTTATGGAGGTTCATTTTGCCCTTTTTCAATTTGGACACACTAATCCGGGACACCTCTATATACAGTCGTAGATCTGTAAACAGATCTATGAATGTATATAGAGGGTGTCCCACTGAATGTTCGCGGGGGGGTGAGTTTTACATAGGGGTGAGAAGCTTGCAAGGCAGTTATTATTATAATTTATGCGGGGGGGTGAGTTTTACATAGGGGGTGAGAAGCTTGCAAGGCGGTTATCGGCGCTAGCGCGTATGATTTCAGAGGTGATTTCATCTTTATTAGTTCGTTTGCTCCTTTTTCTTCGGACCTGTTCATTCCTGTTTCATATCTATTCAGACTTAATCATTATTAGTTCAGAGATATTTAGAAGAGAGATGACGTCACATATTTAGAATTATTTGATTTTTTTATTTTTAAAAATATCACATTTAAAATTTTTTTATATTTTTAATGTCGGGACGTCGAGGAATTGAACTCGGGTCCTTCTAGGTGTAAGACAGACACCTTAACCGTTCGGCCACACCCGAGATGTAAATTGGATATTGTAAAACGCATATGTAGTCTATTACAAAATGCGGAAACTCAACTTTAAATAACTTAGAGATATTATTCATTAAATTCGCATTTAATTTACATATAATTAGTATTAATTATCCCCGTTTAATACTCGATATATTTTACATTTTTCAGCAGATATCAACCGTAATTTTGTGTGTAATATTAGAATTAGAGGTAAATATATCGACACAGGTCATTGAGTAGATATGTGGATTGTTCGATAAACTGCTTTTCATGAAAGATAGTATCTTCCCTCATTTTAAGAGAGGCGATGCTGAATTGATTGTAATTACTCGATTTTTTCTATTTTTAAAAATATCACATTTATATTTTTAATGTCGGGACGTCGGGGGAATCGAACTCGGATTCTTTAGAGTGTGAAGCCGATATTCTACCACTAGAACACATCGGTGACCAAGAATTATAAATTGTAAGATGCATATGTAGCCAACATGTCTTGAAGCATTTTATATTTTAAATTTATATCTCCTAAAGATTGGGAAATCTGTTTATAGATGGAGACACGTATTTATTTAGATTTATTTTAAATTTTTATATATGTAGTTTGGAATTCTGTTTTTAGATGGAGCCCACGTATTTATTTAGATTTATTTTAAATTTTTATATATGTAGTTTGGAATTCTGTTTTTAGATGGAGCCACGTATTTATTTAGATTTATTTTAAATTTTCATATTTTTAAAAAATCAGACAAGGCTTGAACTTCGACTATGCTTGCTATAAAGCCGGCATCTTAACTGTTCGACCATCTTGGTCACATGCATTTATATTTTTAGAAGTTGCATATAAACTGCAATATATATGTTGCTTTATTTTAAATTAGGTTTTATTTTTAAAATAGAATATAATAATTTGTAAGGGGCATATATATACAGTCTGACTTATATTCTGAATTATCTAAAATTAACAACCGTAATTTTATAGGTAATAATGCTCCATTAAAAATAGAACATATAATAAATTTCTATTTAGATTAGAATTACTATCATATGTAGATATATCGATCGGGTCTCATTATTAGTTAAATTTACGTTTAATTTGGCATATAATTAGTATCAATTACCCCCCGTTGAAGACTCAATATATTTGACTACCGTAATTTTGCCCGTAATAATGATTCAGTAATAATTTTGTATACAAGAGATTGAGACCAGTATGGAAGAGATAAAGATATATAAATAATATTTCTACTTTAAAATATAAAGAGCCGTTTTAGTTTTATCTCGATCCGCGGCTTTTGTATTGAGTAATATAATCTAGTATAATGTGTCTGAAATTAGATCCGATGGAAAAATATAGACAATTTAATATTTTTTTTTTTAATATAATATACAAAGCATCTAGGCATTATAATTTACCATAATTCGCGGGAGTAGTCCTCGATAATATTTACGAAATTTACGAGTAATTAACTAACTTCGCTGGGACAAATCGCGGTATTATTCACTAAATTCGCGGCTAATTTACATAAAATTACTATGAATTCGTTTAATATAAAATATTTTCTATCGATAAAATTACATTAAACTTAGACAGATATCGATCATAGCTTTGTATATGTATCGGTGATAAATATATCTAAACAGATCGGTAAAACAGGTAACTACATCTCTCAACAGATATCGATCGTAGCTTTGTATATGTATCGGTGATAAATATATCTAAACAGGTCACTACATCTCTCAGCAGATATCGACCGTAATTTTGTGTGTAATATTAGAATTAGAGGTAAATATATCGAAACAGATCATTGAGTAGATATGTGGATTGTTCGATAAACTGCTTTTCATGAAAGATAGTATCTTCCCTCATTTTAAGAGAGGCGGTGATGAATTGATTATAATTATTCATATTGTCAACGGAAACAGAACAAAAAATATTGCAAATGGACTAGTAAATATAAAATGTAAGTATCATATTCCATTGCGATAACGCAGCTTAACAACACTAATAAGAACTTAAAACTGAATCGTTCTGGGGTATATGCTTACCTAATATAATATGAGATCCGTTTCCAAAAATATATAAAAATAATAATATATAGAGCATCTAAGTATTAAAATGCAAGTACATAGATCAAAACAGGTCTATACATGTCTTAACAGATATAGACTCGTAGTTTTGTAGGCAGGAGATCAGTATGGAAGGGACAAAGATATATAAATAATATTTCTACTGTAAAATATATACATAGTGGTTTTGGTGTTTATCCCGATCTGTGGCTTTCGTATCGCGTAATATAATCAAGTATAATGGATCTGAAATTAGATCCGATGGAAAAATATAACCAATTTATACAAGTAATCGGGGAAGATTTACCCAACGAAATTCGCAGGTGGTTATTCTCATCGCAGTTGACATTGACGGATTGTGGATTTATAGCGGCATTCGGTTATCAGAATAGACGATATTTTAACATCGATGATTTAATGAACGTGATAGAATATTGCAATCCTAATATAGATTGTGAGAAACAGACAGCGATTTACGAGGAATATTATTTAATACTTGAACCAGAAGCTGATTACCTCGAGAATATATATGTTTTCGACATAGAGACTTCACGAGTGTTAAGTTTACGTGGACAATATCCGAAGACACATATAATCCAGTATCCTATACATAAGTACCCTGAATTCGATTATAATAAAGATATTATATGTGATGGAGGAGGCTACGTTGTATACGGATATGATAAATAGTTCGCCACCTCAGTCGTATCTTCGAGTTCGTCTTGAACGTATGCTGATAAATATTATGCATCGATACATATAAAGCGTGAAATGGCAAAACAAGAAGAAAAAGTGTTTCAAGTTATACAAAATTTAGAAAATAATTTCGGTATGCTAGATGATATATCTAAAACGACAATCCAACACATACCGCTTCATATTCTTCAAACAAAGGTGAAGACAGGATCCCTAAGACGAAACTGGCACAAGATTCCTATAGAGAAAAGAGCTGATCTAGAAGATTATTTACCTTGTGATAGACATTACAATCAAGTGGACCAGGGCGATCATATAGATGGATTTCCGCCAGCAAAAATTAAGTGTTGGTTCTGTTTAATATCACATTAAGATGTATATAAATATGTAAATTTAAAATAAAAAAAGATGTAAAGTCATTTATGTTTTATTTATAAAGTATAATATAAAGGTAATGAATTGGATATTGTAAAACGCATATGTAGTCTATTACAAAATGTGGAAACTCAACTTTAAATAACTTAGAGATATTATTCATTAAATTCGCGTTTAATTTAATTTAATTAGTATGAATTATCCCCGTTTAATACTCGATATATTTTACATTTTTCAGCAGATATCGACCATAATTTTGTGTGTAATATTAGAATTAGAGGTAAATATATCGAAACAGATCATTGAGTAGATATGTGGATTGTTCGATAAACTGCTTTTCATGAAAGACAGTATCTTCCCTCATTTTAAGAGAGGCGGTGATGAATTGATTGTAATTATTCATATTGTCAACGGAAACAGAACAAAAAATATTGCAAATGGACTAGTAAATATAAAATGTAAGTATCATATTCCATTGCGATAACGCAGCTTAACAACACTAATAAGAACTTAAAACTGAATCGTTCTGGGGTATATGCTTACCTAATATAATATGAGATCCGCTTCCAAAAATAGATAAAAATAATAATATATAAGGAAAAAAAAAAAAACTAACAGATATATTCAAAGTAGATTTCAGAATTAAAAGCGGGCCACAAACAATATATAAAAAAATGTTAACGAATTTGAAGTGAATATTGAAATAAATTTTTATAGATAAAAGTAAGACAACATACCAAAAATGATAGCATAATTTTAAAAATAATATGAGATGTATATATACTCACGTTTTAGAATAACAACATAGGTAGCACTGTACATATAAAACTTAAATCAATTATCCTGTTATTATAAGAACTACGTATATCTTCCCAATGAGATATTAATTTTTACATGTACACGCTTATCAACATTTTCCATCGTTTTACTGAAAACTGGGTTATTCATTGATAACATAATTCTAGAAAAATATGATACGTATATGTACTCTCATTTAGAATAACAGCACAGATAACACTGCACATATAAAACTTAAATTGAGATCATGTTCAGAAATACATAGAAAATATATCTATTGTATTTACAATATAACAGGGAAACAATTCTTCATAAATAAAAAACAGAACAATTGATATATATATATATATATATATATATATATATATATATATATATATATATATATTTTATTTGCTTAACTTCGTAATGTGTGTACATATTTTGTAAGTATCTTAACATTGTTTTGCGAGCATGCAGAATCAGAATTACTATGATAAAAGCAGGCGTTAGATTGTATATACAAATTAGGGGCATTTGTAGCATATTCTAAATTTATAATTTCTATGTCAACATATTTCTTTAGGAATTCAGCTTTCTGATACCCTTTAAGATATATCCGGCTATAATTCCTACATACATTATCTAAAATTGATGATATATATTTTAATTCTATAAATCCAGAAGCATAAGGGATATGAAAAAAGTTATGCGTCAACCACCTTGCCTCCTTCTGGTTCTTTGAAGATAATTTATGAAATGGCTTCGTAGATTTAAATAGCAGATGTATCGAACGATCTCCATCGGTAATCGACATCCCCTTGGGGGGTGAAGTCGGGTGTATTAAAACCCTGGATATCGATAATTAGAGCTGGGATAAAACGTTGTTTATATATTCGATCTCGATGAACGTGTGATAAGACATGTCTGATGATATTGTCCACTTTCCTAATTCTATTTTCAAACCGGCATCGGTTGGCAGCTACAGACACCCAGTCAGATTTTCTGTCTTCGCTATCGAGCCATAAATATTGTATCGGAAGACTATCGAAGGTAACTTTCATGCTATCGTTTTAGATATATGATTTATTGGTAATAATTATAATATTTTTTCTACTATTCCAGTAGACGGAGCAATTCTCGGAAAATAATATAATTCGCGGTTAATTTGCATGTAATTACTATGAATTATCCCCGTTTAATATATAATTTTTTCGATTGATAAAATCACAAGCAGCCTCGAAAGCGATCGAGCGAATACTAGAGTTATATTAGAATTACTATCATACGAGCGGTCGTTAATATATATATATATATATATATATATATATATATATATATATATATATATATATATATATATATATTAGAGATAGACAGCTAAATATAATAGATTACAAAGCGGAGTTAACGCAGGCGCTTTAAACATTATATTGTATCGTAGGTATATATCTGATAAAAAGAAGATCAAGATATAGGAAAAAGAGATACCTGCAACTGCATATTCATTGCTATCGAGACTGTATTTAGAAATAGATATAAATGTATCTATTATCTACAATATAATAAAGAAAAAATACTTAGTAAATAAAACAGAATAAATTTCTATATCAATATATGTCTATAGGAAATTGGGCTTTCCGATACTCTTTAACGCATATCCGACTATAATTTCTATATACATTATATCAGATGTATCTGTTTCAATAGCCGTTCAGACATGTTTCATATCGGGTAGCAGATGTTGGGTTTAATCAAGTCTGAATAGTTATAAAACATATATTAAGCAGATATGTAAAATATCTGTAAGGATATCGAAACAGAGGGGAACTATTCATCATAACCGTATACAACATAAGCTCCTACATCAAGTATAAAGACTTTACTGTAATTGAAAATAATTCGACAGTCTTTCTCAAACTTGCTGCCATTTATATATTTTATTTCGACAGTCTTTCTCAAACTTGCTGCCATTTATATATTTTATATCACTTTTACAGCATCAAGTATAAAGACTTTATTGTAATCGAAAATAGTTCTAAAGTCTTTCTCAGACTCCCAGTCTCCTACATCAAGTATAAAGACTTTATTGAATGGATATTTATACAGATAAGATGTTTTCAGACTTAATCATTAACCGTTTAGATATGCTCCATATCTGCATATTAAGCAGATATGTAAAATGTCTGTAAGGATATCGAAACAGAGGGGAACTATTCATCATAACCGTATACAACATAAGCTCCTACATCAAGTATAAAGACTTTACTATAATTGAAAATAATTCTACAGTCTTTCTCAAACTTGCTGCCATTTATATATTTTATATCACATTTACGACATCAAGTATAAAGACTTTATTGTAATCGAAAATAGTTCTAAAGTCTTTCTCAGACTCCCAGTCTCCTACATCAAGTATAAAGACTTTATTGAACGGATATTTATACAGATAAGATGTTTTCAGACTTAATCATTATCCGGTTAGATATGCTTCATATCTGATACCATATGTAGAGCCTGAACAGGTCTAAATAACGATAAAACAGATATTAGACAACTCTTAAACAGGTCTGAACGGATATTGAAACAGGTAAGCTGTTTTCAGACTTGATCATTATCCGTTCAGATATTAGATGGCTCTGAAACAGATCTGAACGGCTATTGAAACAGGTAAGCTGTTTTCAGACTTGATCGTTATCAGTTCAGATATTAGACGTCGCTAACCTGAATAGTTATAAAACATATATTAAGCAGATATGTAAAATGCCATGTAAAATGTCAAGGATATCGAAACAGAGGGGAACTATTCATCATAACCGTATACAACATAAGCTCCTACATCAAGTATAAAGACTTTACTGTAATTGAAAATAATTCGACAGTCTTTCTCAAACTTGCTGCTATTTATATATTTTATATCACATTTACGGCATCAAGTATAAAGACTTTATTGTAATCGAAAATAGTTCTAAAGTCTTTCTCAGACTCCCAGTCTCCTATATCAAGTATAAAGACTTTATTGAACGGATATTTATACAGATAAGATGTTTTCAAACTTAATCATTATCCGTTTAGATATGCTCCATATCTGCTAACATATGTTGAGTCTGAACATTCGTTGATATCGAGACTGTATTTAGAAATGTATCTATTATCTATAATATAATAAAGAAAAAATACTTAGTAAATAAAACAGAATAAATTTCTATATCAATATATGTCTGTAGGAAATTGAGCTTTCCGATGCTGTATAAAGACTTTATTGTAATCGAAAATAATTCGATAGTCTTTCTCAAACTTGAAGCCTGAACGGATATTGATACAGATAAGCTGTTTTCAGGCTTGATCATTATTCATTATCCGTTCAGATATTAGATGGCTCTGAAACAGGTCTGAACGGCTATTGAAACAGGTAAGCTGTTTTCATAGCCGTTCAGATATTAGATGGCTCTGAAACAGGTCTGAACGGCTATTGAAACAGGTAAGCTGTTTTCAGGCTTGATCATTGTCCGTTCAGATATTAGATGGCTCTGAAACAGGTCTGAACGGTTATTGAAACAGGTAAGCTGTTTTCAGGCTTGATCATTATCCGTTCAGATATTAGATGACTCTGAAACAAGTCTGAACGGTTATTGAAACAGATATTAAACATCTATGTATAATGTCTGTAAGGATATCGAAACAGAGGAGAACTATTCATCATAGGATCCTACATCAAGTATAAAGACTTTACTGTAATTGAAAATAATTCGACAGTCTTTCTCATACTGGATACCATTTATATATTTTATATCGCATTTACGATTCGATGGAACATTATTAATTTTAGCAATAGCTGCACAGATATTGAAACAGGGGGAAAACTCGGCAGTCTTTCTCAAACTATCTGCTAGGGAATAGACACGAGAGCCCTACGGGTTCTCGTATCTATTCCCGAATCGCAGTCGGTTTGAGAAAGACTGCCGAGTTTTCCCCCTGTTTCAATATCTGTGCAGCTATTGCTAAAATTAATAATGTTCCATCGAATCGTAAATGCGATATAAAATATATAAATGGTATCCAGTATGAGAAAGACTGTCGAATTATTTTCAATTACAGTAAAGTCTTTATACTTGATGTAGGATCCTATGATGAATAGTTCTCCTCTGTTTCGATATCCTTACAGACATTATACATAGATGTTTAATATCTGTTTCAATAACCGTTCAGACTTGTTTCAGAGTCATCTAATATCTGAACGGATAATGATCAAGCCTGAAAACAGCTTACCTGTTTCAATAACCGTTCAGACCTGTTTCAGAGCCATCTAATATCTGAACGGACAATGATCAAGCCTGAAAACAGCTTACCTGTTTCAATAGCCGTTCAGACCTGTTTCAGAGCCATCTAATATCTGAACGGCTATGAAAACAGCTTACCTGTTTCAATAGCCGTTCAGACCTGTTTCAGAGCCATCTAATATCTGAACGGATAATGAATAATGATCAAGCCTGAAAACAGCTTATCTGTATCAATATCCGTTCAGGCTTCAAGTTTGAGAAAGACTATCGAATTATTTTCGATTACAATAAAGTCTTTATACAGCATCGGAAAGCTCAATTTCCTACAGACATATATTGATATAGAAATTTATTCTGTTTTATTTACTAAGTATTTTTTCTTTATTATATTATAGATAATAGATACATTTCTAAATACAGTCTCGATATCAACGAATGTTCAGACTCAACATATGTTAGCAGATATGGAGCATATCTAAACGGATAATGATTAAGTTTGAAAACATCTTATCTGTATAAATATCCGTTCAATAAAGTCTTTATACTTGATATAGGAGACTGGGAGTCTGAGAAAGACTTTAGAACTATTTTCGATTACAATAAAGTCTTTATACTTGATGCCGTAAATGTGATATAAAATATATAAATAGCAGCAAGTTTGAGAAAGACTGTCGAATTATTTTCAATTACAGTAAAGTCTTTATACTTGATGTAGGAGCTTATGTTGTATACGGTTATGATGAATAGTTCCCCTCTGTTTCGATATCCTTGACATTTTACATGGCATTTTACATATCTGCTTAATATATGTTTTATAACTATTCAGGTTAGCGACGTCTAATATCTGAACTGATAACGATCAAGTCTGAAAACAGCTTACCTGTTTCAATAGCCGTTCAGATCTGTTTCAGAGCCATCTAATATCTGAACGGATAATGATCAAGTCTGAAAACAGCTTACCTGTTTCAATATCCGTTCAGACCTGTTTAAGAGTTGTCTAATATCTGTTTTATCGTTATTTAGACCTGTTCAGGCTCTACATATGGTATCAGATATGAAGCATATCTAACCGGATAATGATTAAGTCTGAAAACATCTTATCTGTATAAATATCCGTTCAATAAAGTCTTTATACTTGATGTAGGAGACTGGGAGTCTGAGAAAGACTTTAGAACTATTTTCGATTACAATAAAGTCTTTATACTTGATGTCGTAAATGTGATATAAAATATATAAATGGCAGCAAGTTTGAGAAAGACTGTAGAATTATTTTCAATTATAGTAAAGTCTTTATACTTGATGTAGGAGCTTATGTTGTATACGGTTATGATGAATAGTTCCCCTCTGTTTCGATATCCTTACAGACATTTTACATATCTGCTTAATATGCAGATATGGAGCATATCTAAACGGTTAATGATTAAGTCTGAAAACATCTTATCTGTATAAATATCCATTCAATAAAGTCTTTATACTTGATGTAGGAGACTGGGAGTCTGAGAAAGACTTTAGAACTATTTTCGATTACAATAAAGTCTTTATACTTGATGCTGTAAAAGTGATATAAAATATATAAATGGCAGCAAGTTTGAGAAAGACTGTCGAAATAAAATATATAAATGGCAGCAAGTTTGAGAAAGACTGTCGAATTATTTTCAATTACAGTAAAGTCTTTATACTTGATGTAGGAGCTTATGTTGTATACGGTTATGATGAATAGTTCCCCTCTGTTTCGATATCCTTACAGATATTTTACATATCTGCTTAATATATGTTTTATAACTATTCAGACTTGATTAAACCCAACATCTGCTACCCGATATGAAACATGTCTGAACGGCTATTGAAACAGATACATCTGATATAATGTATATAGAAATTATAGTCGGATATGCGTTAAAGAGTATCGGAAAGCCCAATTTCCTATAGACATATATTGATATAGAAATTTATTCTGTTTTATTTACTAAGTATTTTTTCTTTATTATATTGTAGATAATAGATACATTTATATCTATTTCTAAATACAGTCTCGATAGCAATGAATATGCAGTTGCAGGTATCTCTTTTTCCTATATCTTGATCTTCTTTTTATCAGATATATACCTACGATACAATATAATGTTTAAAGCGCCTG
>CAKXYW020000011.1:0-36090 GCA_935421215.2 Melolontha melolontha
GATCCGAGATCCGAGATCCGAGATCCGAGATCCGAGATCCGAGATCCGAGATCCGAGATCCGAGATCCGAGATCCGAGATCCGAGATCCGAGATCCGAGATCCGAGATCCGAGATCCGAGATCCGAGATCCGAGATCCGAGATCCGAGATCCGAGATCCGAGATCCGAGATCCGAGATCCGAGATCCGAGATCCGAGATCCGAGATCCGAGATCCGAGATCCGAGATCCGAGATCCGAGATCCGAGATCCGAGATCCGAGATCCGAGATCCGAGATCCGAGATCCGAGATCCGAGATCCGAGATCCGAGATCCGAGATCCGAGATCCGAGATCCGAGATCCGAGATCCGAGATCCGAGATCCGAGATCCGAGATCCGAGATCCGAGATCCGAGATCCGAGATCCGAGATCCGAGATCCGAGATCCGAGATCCGAGATCCGAGATTCGAGATTCGAGATCCGAGATCCGAGATCCGAGATCCGAAATCCGAAATCCGAAAACCGAAATCCGACGAAATCCGACGAAATCCGACGAAATCCGAAATCCGAAATCCGAGATCCGAGATCCGAGATCCGAGATCCGAGATCCGAGATCCGAGATCCGAGATCCGAAATCCAAAATCCGAAATCCGAAATCCGAAATCCGAAATCCGAAATCCGAAATCCGAAATCCGAAATCCGAAATCCGAAATCCGAAATCCGAAATCCGAAATCCGAAATCCGAAATCCGAAATCCGAAATCCGAAATCCGAAATCCGAAATCCGAAATCCGAAATCCGAAATCCGAAATCCGAAATCCGAAATCCGAAATCCGAAATCCGAAATCCGAAATCCGAAATCCGAAATCCGAAATCCGAAATCCGAAATCCGAAATCCGAAATCCGAAATCCGAAATCCGAAATCCGAAATCCGAAATCCGAAATCCGAAATCCGAAATCCGAAATCCGAAATCCGAAATCCGAAATCCGAAATCCGAAATCCGAAATCCGAAATCCGAAATCCGAGATCCGAGATCCGAGATCCGAGATCCGAGATCCTAGATCCGAGATCCGAGATCCGAGATCCGAGATCCGAGATCCGAGATCCGAGATCCGAGATCCGAGATCCGAGATCCGAGATCCGAGATCCGAGATCCGAGATCCGAGATCCGAGATCCGAGATCCGAGATCCGAGATCCGAAATCCGAAATCCGAAATCCGAAATCCGAAATCCGAAATCCGAAATCCGAAATCCGAAATCCGAAATCCGAAATCCGAAATCCGAAATCCGAAATCCGAAATCCGAAATCCGAAATCCGAAATCCGAAATCCGAAATCCGAAATCCGAAATCCGAAATCCGAAATCCGAAATCCGAAATCCGAAATCCGAAATCCGAAATCCGAAATCCGAAATCCGAAATCCGAAATCCGAAATCCGAAATCCGAAATCCGAAATCCGAAATCCGAAATCCGAAATCCGAAATCCGAAATCCGAAATCCGAAATCCGAAATCCGAAATCCGAAATCCGAAATCCGAAATCCGAAATCCGAAATCCGAAATCCGAAATCCGAAATCCGAAATCCGAAATCCGAAATCCGAAATCCGAAATCCGAAATCCGAAATCCGAAATCCGAAATCCGAAATCCGAAATCCGAAATCCGAAATCCGAAATCCGAAATCCGAAATCCGAAATCCGAAACCCGAAATCCGAAATCCGAAATCCGAAATCCGAAATCCGAAATCCGAAATCCGAAATCCGACGAAATCCGAAATCCGACGAAATCCGAAATCCGAAATCCGACGAAATCCGAAATCCGACGAAATCCGAGATCCGAGACCCGAGATCCGAGATCCGAGATCCGAGATCCGAGATCCGAGATCCGAGATCCGAAATCCGAAATCCGAAATCCGAAATCCGAAATCCGAAATCCGAAATCCGAAATCCGAAATCCGAAATCCCAAATCCGAAATCCCAAATCCCAAATCCCAAATCCCAAATCCCAAATCCCAAATCCCAAATCCCAAATCCCAAATCCCAAATCCCAAATCCCAAATCCCAAATCCCAAATCCCAAATCCCAAATCCCAAATCCCAAATCCCAAATCCCAAATCCCAAATCCCAAATCCCAAATCCCAAATCCCAAATCCCAAATCCCAAATCCCAAATCCCAAATCCCAAATCCCAAATCCGAAATCCGAAATCCGAAATCCGAAATCCGAAATCCGAAATCCGAAATCCGAAATCCGAAATTCGAGATCCGAGATCCGAGATCCGAGATCCGAGATCCGAGATCCGAGATCCGAGATCCGAGATCCGAGATCCGAGATCCGAGATCCGAGATCCGAGATCCGAGATCCGAGATCTGAGATCCGAGATCCGAGATCCGAGATCCGAGATCCGAGATCCGAGATCCGAGATCCGAGATCCGAGATCCGAGATCCGAGATCCGAGATCCGAGATCCGAGATCCGAGATCCGAGATCCGAGATCCGAGATCCGAGATCCGAGATCCGAGATCCGAGATCCGAGATCCGAGATCCGAGATCCGAGATCCGAGATCCGAGATCCGAGATCCGAGATCCGAGATCCGAGATCCGAGATCCGAGATCCGAGATCCGAGATCCGAGATCCGAGATCCGAGATCCGAGATCCGAGATCCGAGATCCGAGATCCGAGATCCGAGATCCGAGATCCGAGATCCGAGATCCGAGATCCGAGATCCGAGATCCGAGATCCGAGATCCGAGATCCGAGATCCGAGATCCGAGATCCGAGATCCGAGATCCGAGATCCGAGATCCGAGATCCGAGATCCGAGATCCGAGATCCGAGATCCGAGATCCGAGATCCGAGATCCGAGATCCGAGATCCGAGATCCGAGATCCGAGATCCGAGATCCGAGATCCGAGATCCGAGATCCGAGATCCGAGATCCGAGATCCGAGATCCGAGATCCGAGATCCGAGATCCGAGATCCGAGATCCGAGATCCGAGATCCGAGATCCGAGATCCGAGATCCGAGATCCGAGATCCGAGATCCGAGATCCGAGATCCGAGATCCGAGATCCGAGATCCGAGATCCGAGATCCGAGATCCGAGATCCGAGATCCGAGATCCGAGATCCGAGATCCGAGATCCGAGATCCGAGATCCGAGATCCGAGATCCGAGATCCGAGATCCGAGATCCGAGATCCGAGATCCGAGATCCGAGATCCGAGATCCGAGATCCGAGATCCGAGATCCGAGATCCGAGATCCGAGATCCGAGATCCGAGATCCGAGATCCGAGATCCGAGATCCGAGATCCGAGATCCGAGATCCGAGATCCGAGATCCGAGATCCGAGATCCGAGATCCGAGATCCGAGATCCGAGATCCGAGATCCGAGATCCGAGATCCGAGATCCGAGATCCGAGATCCGAGATCCGAGATCCGAGATCCGAGATCCGAGATCCGAGATCCGAGATCCGAGATCCGAGATCCGAGATCCGAGATCCGAGATCCGAGATCCGAGATCCGAGATCCGAGATCCGAGATCCGAGATCCGAGATCCGAGATCCGAGATCCGAGATCCGAGATCCGAGATCCGAGATCCGAGATCCGAGATCCGAGATCCGAGATCCGAGATCCGAGATCCGAGATCCGAGATCCGAGATCCGAGATCCGAGATCCGAGATCCGAGATCCGAGATCCGAGATCCGAGATCCGAGATCCGAGATCCGAGATCCGATGATCCGAGATCCGAGATCCGAGATCCGAGATCCGAGATCCGAGATCCGAGATCCGAGATCCGAGATCCGAGATCCGAGATCCGAGATCCGAGATCCGAGATCCGAGATCCGAGATCCGAGATCCGAGATCCGAGATCCGAGATCCGAAATCCGAAATCCGAGATCCGAGATCCGAGATCCGAAATCCGAAATCCGAAATCCGAAATCCGAAATCCGAAATCCGAAATCCGAAATCCGAAATCCGAAATCCGAAATCCGAAATCCGAAATCCGAAATCCGAAATCCGAAATCCGAAATCCGAAATCCGAAATCCGAAATCCGAAATCCGAAATCCGAAATCCGAAATCCGAAATCCGAAATCCGAAATCCGAAATCCGAAATCCGAAATCCGAAATCCGAAATCCGAAATCCGAAATCCGAAATCCGAAATCCGAAATCCGAAATCCGAAATCCGAAATCCGAAATCCGAAATCCGAAATCCGAAATCCGAAATCCGAAATCCGACGAAATCCGAAATCCGACGAAATCCGAGATCCGAGACCCGAGATCCGAGATCCGAGATCCGAGATCCGAGATCCGAAATCCGAAATCCGAAATCCGAAATCCGAAATCCGAAATCCGAAATCCGAAATCCGAAATCCGAAATCCGAAATCCGAAATCCGAAATCCGAAATCCGAAATCCGAAATCCGAAATCCGAAATCCGAAATCCGAAATCCGAAATCCGAAATCCGACATCCGAGATCCGACATCCGAGATCCGAGATCCGAGATCCGAGATCCGAGATCCGAGATCCGAGATCCGAGATCCGAGATCCGAGATCCGAGATCCGAGATCCGAGATCCGAGATCCGAGATCCGAGATCCGAGATCCGAGATCCGACATCCGAGATCCGAGATCCGAGATCCGAGATCCGAGATCCGAGATCCGAGATCCGAGATCCGAGATCCGAGATCCGAGATCCGAGATCCGAGATCCGAGATCCGAGATCCGAGATCCGAGATCCGAGATCCGAGATCCGAGATCCGAGATCCGAGATCCGAGATCCGAGATCCGAGATCCGAGATCCGAGATCCGAGATCCGAGATCCGAGATCCGAGATCCGAGATCCGAGATCCGAGATTCGAGATTCGAGATCCGAGATCCGAGATCCGAGATCCGAAATCCGAAAACCGAAATCCGACGAAATCCGACGAAATCCGACGAAATCCGAAATCCGAAATCCGAGATCCGAGATCCGAGATCCGAGATCCGAGATCCGAGATCCGAGATCCGAGATCCGAAATCCGAAATCCGAAATCCGAAATCCGAAATCCGAAATCCGAAATCCGAAATCCGAAATCCGAAATCCGAAATCCGAAATCCGAAATCCGAAATCCGAAATCCGAAATCCGAAATCCGAAATCCGAAATCCGAAATCCGAAATCCGAAATCCGAAATCCGAAATCCGAAATCCGAAATCCGAAATCCGAAATCCGAAATCCGAAATCCGAAATCCGAAATCCGAAATCCGAAATCTGAAATCCGAAATCCGAAATCCGAAATCCGAAATCCGAAATCCGAAATCCGAAATCCGAAATCCGAAATCCGAAATCCGAAATCCGAAATCCGACATCCGAGATCCGAGATCCGAGATCCGAGATCCGAGATCCGAAATCCGAGATCCTAGATCCGAGATCCGAGATCCGAAATCCGAGATCCGAGATCCGAGATCCGAGATCCGAGATCCGAGATCCGAGATCCGAGATCCGAGATCCGAGATCCGAAATCCGAAATCCGAAATCCGAAATCCGAAATCCGAAATCCGAAATCCGAAATCCGAAATCCGAAATCCGAAATCCGAAATCCGAAATCCGAAATCCGAAATCCGAAATCCGAAATCCGAAATCCGAAATCCGAAATCCGAAATCCGAAATCCGAAATCCGAAATCCGAAATCCGAAATCCGAAATCCGAAATCCGAAATCCGAAATCCGAAATCCGAAATCCGAAATCCGAAATCCGAAATCCGAAATCCGAAATCCGAAATCCGAAATCCGAAATCCGAAATCCGAAATCCGAAATCCGAAATCCGAAATCCGAAATCCGAAATCCGAAATCCGAAATCCGAAATCCGAAATTCGAAATCCGAAATCCGAAATCCGAAATCCGAAATCCGAAATCCGAAACCCGAAATCCGAAATCCGAAATCCGAAATCCGAAATCCGAAATCCGAAATCCGAAATCCGAAATCCGACGAAATCCGAAATCCGACGAAATCCGAAATCCGAAATCCGACGAAATCCGAAATCCGACGAAATCCGAGATCCGAGACCCGAGATCCGAGATCCGAGATCCGAGATCCGAGATCCGAGATCCGAGATCCGAGATCCGAGATCCGAAATCCGAAATCCGAAATCCGAAATCCGAAATCCGAAATCCGAAATCCGAAATCCGAAATCCGAAATCCGAAATCCGAAATCCCAAATCCGAAATCCCAAATCCCAAATCCCAAATCCCAAAATCCCAAATCCCAAATCCCAAATCCCAAATCCCAAATCCCAAATCCCAAATCCCAAATCCCAAATCCCAAATCCCAAATCCCAAATCCCAAATCCCAAATCCCAAATCCCAAATCCCAAATCCCAAATCCCAAATCCCAAATCCCAAATCCCAAATCCCAAATCCCAAATCCCAAATCCCAAATCCGAAATCCGAAATCCGAAATTCGAGATCCGAGATCCGAGATCCGAAATTCGAGATCCGAGATCCGAGATCCGAGATCCGAGATCCGAGATCCGAGATCCGAGATCCGAGATCCGAGATCCGAGATCCGAGATCCGAGATCCGAGATCCGAGATCCGAGATCCGAGATCCGAGATCCGAGATCCGAGATCCGAGATCCGAGATCCGAGATCCGAGATCCGAGATCCGAGATCCGAGATCCGAGATCCGAGATCCGAGATCCGAGATCCGAGATCCGAGATCCGAGATCCGAGATCCGAGATCCGAGATCCGAGATCCGAGATCCGAGATCCGAGATCCGAGATCCGAGATCCGAGATCCGAGATCCGAGATCCGAGATCCGAGATCCGAGATCCGAGATCCGAGATCCGAGATCCGAGATCCGAGATCCGAGATCCGAGATCCGAGATCCGAGATCCGAGATCCGAGATCCGAGATCCGAGATCCGAGATCCGAGATCCGAGATCCGAGATCCGAGATCCGAAATCCGAAATCCGAGATCCGAGATCCGAGATCCGAAATCCGAAATCCGAAATCCGAAATCCGAAATCCGAAATCCGAAATCCGAAATCCGAAATCCGAAATCCGAAATCCGAAATCCGAAATCCGAAATCCGAAATCCGAAATCCGAAATCCGAAATCCGAAATCCGAAATCCGAAATCCGAAATCCGAAATCCGAAATCCGAAATCCGAAATCCGAAATCCGAAATCCGAAATCCGAAATCCGAAATCCGAAATCCGAAATCCGAAATCCGAAATCCGAAATCCGAAATCCGAAATCCGAAATCCGAAATCCGAAATCCGAAATCCGAATCCGAAATCCGAAATCCGAAATCCGAAATCCGAAATCCGAAATCCGAAATCCGAAATCCGACGAAATCCGAAATCCGACGAAATCCGAGATCCGAGACCCGAGATCCGAGATCCGAGATCCGAGATCCGAGATCCGAAATCCGAAATCCGAAATCCGAAATCCGAAATCCGAAATCCGAAATCCGAAATCCGAAATCCGAAATCCGAAATCCGAAATCCGAAATCCGAAATCCGAAATCCGAAATCCGAAATCCGAAATCCGAAATCCGAAATCCGAAATCCGAAATCCGAAATCCGACATCCGAGATCCGACATCCGAGATCCGAGATCCGAGATCCGAGATCCGAGATCCGAGATCCGAGATCCGAGATCCGAGATCCGAGATCCGAGATCCGAGATCCGAGATCCGAGATCCGAGATCCGAGATCCGAGATCCGAGATCCGACATCCGAGATCCGAGATCCGAGATCCGAGATCCGAGATCCGAGATCCGAGATCCGAGATCCGAGATCCGAGATCCGAGATCCGAGATCCGAGATCCGAGATCCGAGATCCGAGATCCGAGATCCGAGATCCGAGATCCGAGATCCGAGATCCGAGATCCGAGATCCGAGATCCGAGATCCGAGATCCGAGATCCGAGATCCGAGATCCGAGATCCGAGATCCGAGATCCGAGATCCGAGATTCGAGATTCGAGATCCGAGATCCGAGATCCGAGATCCGAAATCCGAAAACCGAAATCCGACGAAATCCGACGAAATCCGACGAAATCCGAAATCCGAAATCCGAGATCCGAGATCCGAGATCCGAGATCCGAGATCCGAGATCCGAGATCCGAGATCCGAAATCCGAAATCCGAAATCCGAAATCCGAAATCCGAAATCCGAAATCCGAAATCCGAAATCCGAAATCCGAAATCCGAAATCCGAAATCCGAAATCCGAAATCCGAAATCCGAAATCCGAAATCCGAAATCCGAAATCCGAAATCCGAAATCCGAAATCCGAAATCCGAAATCCGAAATCCGAAATCCGAAATCCGAAATCCGAAATCCGAAATCCGAAATCCGAAATCCGAAATCCGAAATCTGAAATCCGAAATCCGAAATCCGAAATCCGAAATCCGAAATCCGAAATCCGAAATCCGAAATCCGAAATCCGAAATCCGAAATCCGAAATCCGAAATCCGACATCCGAGATCCGAGATCCGAGATCCGAGATCCGAGATCCGAAATCCGAGATCCTAGATCCGAGATCCGAGATCCGAAATCCGAGATCCGAGATCCGAGATCCGAGATCCGAGATCCGAGATCCGAGATCCGAGATCCGAGATCCGAGATCCGAAATCCGAAATCCGAAATCCGAAATCCGAAATCCGAAATCCGAAATCCGAAATCCGAAATCCGAAATCCGAAATCCGAAATCCGAAATCCGAAATCCGAAATCCGAAATCCGAAATCCGAAATCCGAAATCCGAAATCCGAAATCCGAAATCCGAAATCCGAAATCCGAAATCCGAAATCCGAAATCCGAAATCCGAAATCCGAAATCCGAAATCCGAAATCCGAAATCCGAAATCCGAAATCCGAAATCCGAAATCCGAAATCCGAAATCCGAAATCCGAAATCCGAAATCCGAAATCCGAAATCCGAAATCCGAAATCCGAAATCCGAAATCCGAAATCCGAAATCCGAAATCCGAAATCCGAAATTCGAAATCCGAAATCCGAAATCCGAAATCCGAAATCCGAAATCCGAAACCCGAAATCCGAAATCCGAAATCCGAAATCCGAAATCCGAAATCCGAAATCCGAAATCCGAAATCCGACGAAATCCGAAATCCGACGAAATCCGAAATCCGAAATCCGACGAAATCCGAAATCCGACGAAATCCGAGATCCGAGACCCGAGATCCGAGATCCGAGATCCGAGATCCGAGATCCGAGATCCGAGATCCGAGATCCGAGATCCGAAATCCGAAATCCGAAATCCGAAATCCGAAATCCGAAATCCGAAATCCGAAATCCGAAATCCGAAATCCGAAATCCGAAATCCCAAATCCGAAATCCAAATCCCAAATCCCAAATCCCAAAATCCCAAATCCCAAATCCCAAATCCCAAATCCCAAATCCCAAATCCCAAATCCCAAATCCCAAATCCCAAATCCCAAATCCCAAATCCCAAATCCCAAATCCCAAATCCCAAATCCCAAATCCCAAATCCCAAATCCAAATCCCAAATCCCAAATCCAAATCCAAATCCAAATCCGAAATCCGAAATCCGAAATTCGAGATCCGAGATCCGAGATCCGAAATTCGAGATCCGAGATCCGAGATCCGAGATCCGAGATCCGAGATCCGAGATCCGAGATCCGAGATCCGAGATCCGAGATCCGAGATCCGAGATCCGAGATCCGAATCCGAGATCCGAGATCCGAGATCCGAGATCCGAGATCCGAGATCCGAGATCCGAGATCCGAGATCCGAGATCCGAGATCCGAGATCCGAGTCCGAGATCCGAGATCCGAGATCCGAGATCCGAGATCCGAGATCCGAGATCCGAGATCCGAGATCCGAGATCCGAGATCCGAGATCCGAGATCCGAGATCCGAGATCCGATCCGAGATCCGAGATCCGAGATCCGAGATCCGAGATCCGAGATCCGAGATCCGAGATCCGAGATCCGAGATCCGAGATCCGAGATCCGAGATCCGAGATCCGAGATCCGAGATCCGAGATCCGAGATCCGAGATCCGAGATCCGAGATCCGAGATCCGAGATCCGAGATCCGAGATCCGAGATCCGAGATCCGAGATCCGAGATCCGAACCGAGATCCGAGATCCGAGATCCGAGATCCGAGATCCGAGATCCGAGATCCGAGATCCGAGATCCGAGATCCGAGATCCGAGATCCGAGATCCGAGATCCGAGATCCGAGATCCGAGATCCGAGATCCGAGATCCGAGATCCGAGATCCGAATCCGAGATCCGAGATCCGAGATCCGAGATCCGAGATCCGAGATCCGAGATCCGAGATCCGAGATCCGAGATCCGAGATCCGAGATCCGAGATCCGAGATCCGAGATCCGAGATCCGAGATCCGAGATCCGAGATCCGAGATCCGAGATCCGAGATCCGAGATCCGAGATCCGAGATCCGAGATCCGAGATCCGAGATCCGAGATCCGAGATCCGAGATCCGAGATCCGAGATCCGAGATCCGAGATCCGAGATCCGAGATCCGAGATCCGAGATCCGAGATCCGAGATCCGAGATCCGAGATCCGAGATCCGAGATCCGAGATCCGAGATCCGAGATCCGAGATCCGAGATCCGAGATCCGAGATCCGAGATCCGAGATCCGAGATCCGAGATCCGAGATCCGAGATCCGAGATCCGAGATCCGAGATCCGAGATCCAGATCCGAGATCCGAGATCCGAGATCCGAGATCCGAGATCCGAGATCCGAGATCCGAGATCCGAGATCCGAGATCCGAGATCCGAGATCCGAGATCCGAGATCCGAGATCCGAGATCCGAGATCCGAGATCCGAGATCCGAGATCCGAGATCCGAGATCCGAGATCCGAGATCCGAGATCCGAGATCCGAGATCCGAGATCCGAGATCCGAGATCCGAGATCCGAGATCCGAGATCCGAGATCCGAGATCCGAGATCCGAGATCCGAGATCCGAGATCCGAGATCCGAGATCCGAGATCCGAGATCCGAGATCCGAGATCCGAGATCCGAGATCCGAGATCCGAGATCCGAGATCCGAGATCCGAGATCCGAGATCCGAGATCCGAGATCCGAGATCCGAGATCCGAGATCCGAGATCCGAGATCCGAGATCCGAGATCCGAGATCCGAGATCCGAGATCCGAGATCCGAGATCCGAGATCCGAGATCCGAGATCCGAGATCCGAGATCCGAGATCCGAGATCCGAGATCCGAGATCCGAGATCCGAGATCCGAGATCCGAGATCCGAGATCCGAGATCCGAGATCCGAGATCCGAGATCCGAGATCCGAGATCCGAGATCCGAGATCCGAGATCCGAGATCCGGATCCGAGATCCGAGATCCGAGATCCGAATCCGAAATCCGAGATCCGAAATCCGAAATCCGAAATCCGAAATCCGAAATCCGAAATCCGAAATCCGAAATCCGAAATCCGAAATCCGAAATCCGAAATCCGAAATCCGAAATCCGAAATCCGAAATCCGAAATCCGAAATCCGAAATCCGAAATCCGAAATCCGAAATCCGAAATCCGAAATCCGAAATCCGAAATCCGAAATCCGAAATCCGAAATCCGAAATCCGAAATCCGAAATCCGAAATCCGAAATCCGAAATCCGAAATCCGAAATCCGAAATCCGAAATCCGAAATCCGAAATCCGAAATCCGAAATCCGAAATCCGAAATCCGAAATCCGAAATCCGAAATCCGAAATCCGAAATCCGAAATCCGAAATCCGAATCGAAATCCGAAATCCGACGAAATCCGAGATCCGAGACCCGAGATCCGAGATCCGAGATCCGAGATCCGAGATCCGAAATCCGAAATCCGAAATCCGAAATCCGAAATCCGAAATCCGAAATCCGAAATCCGAAATCCGAAATCCGAAATCCGAAATCCGAAATCCGAAATCCGAAATCCGAAATCCGAAATCCGAAATCCGAAATCCGAAATCCGAAATCCGAAATCCGAAATCCGAAATCCGAAATCCGAAATCCGAAATCCGACATCCGAGATCCGACATCCGAGATCCGAGATCCGAGATCCGAGATCCGAGATCCGAGATCCGAGATCCGAGATCCGAGATCCGAGATCCGAGATCCGAGATCCGAGATCCGAGATCCGAGATCCGAGATCCGAGATCCGAGATCCGAGATCCGAGATCCGAGATCCGAGATCCGAGATCCGAGATCCGAGATCCGAGATCCGAGATCCGAGATCCGAGATCCGAGATCCGAGATCCGAGATCCGAGATCCGAGATCCGAGATCCGAGATCCGAGATCCGAGATCCGAGATCCGAGATCCGAGATCCGAGATCCGAGATCCGAGATCCGAGATCCGAGATCCGAGATCCGAGATCCGAGATCCGAGATCCGAGATCCGAGATCCGAGATTCGAGATTCGAGATCCGAGATCCGAGATCCGAGATCCGAAATCCGAAATCCGAAAACCGAAATCCGACGAAATCCGACGAAATCCGACGAAATCCGAAATCCGAAATCCGAGATCCGAGATCCGAGATCCGAGATCCGAGATCCGAGATCCGAGATCCGAGATCCGAAATCCGAAATCCGAAATCCGAAATCCGAAATCCGAAATCCGAAATCCGAAATCCGAAATCCGAAATCCGAAATCCGAAATCCGAAATCCGAAATCCGAAATCCGAAATCCGAAATCCGAAATCCGAAATCCGAAATCCGAAATCCGAAATCCGAAATCCGAAATCCGAAATCCGAAATCCGAAATCCGAAATCCGAAATCCGAAATCCGAAATCCGAAATCCGAAATCCGAAATCCGAAATCCGAAATCCGAAATCCGAAATCCGAAATCCGAAATCCGAAATCCGAAATCCGAAATCCGAAATCCGAAATCCGAAATCCGAAATCCGAAATCCGAAATCCGAAATCCGAAATCCGAAATCCGAAATCCGAAATCCGAAATCCGAAATCCGAAATCCGAAATCCGACATCCGAGATCCGAGATCCGAGATCCGAGATCCGAGATCCGAAATCCGAGATCCTAGATCCGAGATCCGAGATCCGAGATCCGAGATCCGAGATCCGAGATCCGAGATCCGAGATCCGAGATCCGAGATCCGAGATCCGAGATCCGAAATCCGAAATCCGAAATCCGAAATCCGAAATCCGAAATCCGAAATCCGAAATCCGAAATCCGAAATCCGAAATCCGAAATCCGAAATCCGAAATCCGAAATCCGAAATCCGAAATCCGAAATCCGAAATCCGAAATCCGAAATCCGAAATCCGAAATCCGAAATCCGAAATCCGAAATCCGAAATCCGAAATCCGAAATCCGAAATCCGAAATCCGAAATCCGAAATCCGAAATCCGAAATCCGAAATCCGGAATCCGAAATCCGAAATCCGAAATCCGAAATCCGAAATCCGAAATCCGAAATCCGAAATCCGAAATCCGAAATCCGAAATCCGAGATCCGAGATCCGAGATCCGACATCCGAGATCCGAGATCCGAGATCCGAGATCCGAGATCCGAGATCCGAGATCCGAGATCCGAGATCCGAGATCCGAGATCCGAGATCCGAGATCCGAGATCCGAGATCCGAGATCCGAGATCCGAGATCCGAGATCCGAGATCCGAGATCCGAGATCCGAGATCCGAGATCCGAGATCCGAGATCCGAGATCCGAGATCCGAGATCCGAGATCCGAGATCCGAGATCCGAGATCCGAGATCCGAGATCCGAGATCCGAGATCCGAGATCCGAGATCCGAGATCCGAGATCCGAGATCCGAGATCCGAGATCCGAGATCCGAGATCCGAGATCCGAGATCCGAGATCCGAGATCCGAGATCCGAGATCCGAGATCCGAGATCCGAGATCCGAGATCCGAGATCCGAGATTCGAGATTCGAGATCCGAGATCCGAGATCCGAGATCCGAAATCCGAAATCCGAAAACCGAAATCCGACGAAATCCGACGAAATCCGACGAAATCCGAAATCCGAAATCCGAGATCCGAGATCCGAGATCCGAGATCCGAGATCCGAGATCCGAGATCCGAGATCCGAAATCCGAAATCCGAAATCCGGAATCCGAAATCCGAAATCCGAAATCCGAAATCCGAAATCCGAAATCCGAAATCCGAAATCCGAAATCCGAAATCCGAAATCCGAAATCCGAAATCCGAAATCCGAAATCCGAAATCCGAAATCCGAAATTCGAAATCCGAAATCCGAAATCCGAAATCCGAAATCCGAAATCCGAAATCCGAAATCCGAAATCCGAAACCCGAAATCCGAAATCCGAAATCCGAAATCCGAAATCCGAAATCCGAAATCCGAAATCCGACGAAATCCGAAATCCGACGAAATCCGAAATCCGAAATCCGACGAAATCCGAAATCCGACGAAATCCGAGATCCGAGACCCGAGATCCGAGATCCGAGATCCGAGATCCGAGATCCGAGATCCGAGATCCGAGATCCGAGATCCGAAATCCGAAATCCGAAATCCGAAATCCGAAATCCGAAATCCGAAATCCGAAATCCGAAATCCGAAATCCGAAATCCGAAATCCGAAATCCGAAATCCGAAATCCGAAATCCCAAATCCCAAATCCCAAATCCCAAAATCCCAAATCCCAAATCCCAAATCCCAAATCCCAAATCCCAAATCCCAAATCCCAAATCCCAAATCCGAAATCCCAAATCCCAAATCCCAAATCCCAAATCCCAAATCCCAAATCCCAAATCCCAAATCCCAAATCCCAAATCCCAAATCCCAAATCCCAAATCCCAAATCCCAAATCCGAAATCCGAAATCCGAAATTCGAGATCCGAGATCCGAGATCCGAAATTCGAGATCCGAGATCCGAGATCCGAGATCCGAGATCCGAGATCCGAGATCCGAGATCCGAGATCCGAGATCCGAGATCCGAGATCCGAGATCCGAGATCCGAGATCCGAGATCCGAGATCCGAGATCCGAGATCCGAGATCCGAGATCCGAGATCCGAGATCCGAGATCCGAGATCCGAGATCCGAGATCCGAGATCCGAGATCCGAGATCCGAGATCCGAGATCCGAGATCCGAGATCCGAGATCCGAGATCCGAGATCCGAGATCCGAGATCCGAGATCCGAGATCCGAGATCCGAGATCCGAGATCCGAGATCCGAGATCCGAGATCCGAGATCCGAGATCCGAGATCCGAGATCCGAGATCCGAGATCCGAGATCCGAGATCCGAGATCCGAGATCCGAGATCCGAGATCCGAGATCCGAGATCCGAGATCCGAGATCCGAGATCCGAGATCCGAGATCCGAGATCCGAGATCCGAGATCCGAGATCCGAGATCCGAGATCCGAGATCCGAGATCCGAGATCCGAGATCCGAGATCCGAGATCCGAGATCCGAGATCCGAGATCCGAGATCCGAGATCCGAGATCCGAGATCCGAGATCCGAGATCCGAGATCCGAGATCCGAGATCCGAGATCCGAGATCCGAGATCCGAGATCCGAGATCCGAGATCCGAGATCCGAGATCCGAGATCCGAGATCCGAGATCCGAGATCCGAGATCCGAGATCCGAGATCCGAGATCCGAGATCCGAGATCCGAGATCCGAGATCCGAGATCCGAGATCCGAGATCCGAGATCCGAGATCCGAGATCCGAGATCCGAGATCCGAGATCCGAGATCCGAGATCCGAGATCCGAGATCCGAGATCCGAGATCCGAGATCCGAGATCCGAGATCCGAGATCCGAGATCCGAGATCCGAGATCCGAGATCCGAGATCCGAGATCCGAGATCCGAGATCCGAGATCCGAGATCCGAGATCCGAGATCCGAGATCCGAGATCCGAGATCCGAGATCCGAGATCCGAGATCCGAGATCCGAGATCCGAGATCCGAGATCCGAGATCCGAGATCCGAGATCCGAGATCCGAGATCCGAGATCCGAGATCCGAGATCCGAGATCCGAGATCCGAGATCCGAGATCCGAGATCCGAGATCCGAGATCCGAGATCCGAGATCCGAGATCCGAGATCCGAGATCCGAGATCCGAGATCCGAGATCCGAGATCCGAGATCCGAGATCCGAGATCCGAGATCCGAGATCCGAGATCCGAGATCCGAGATCCGAGATCCGAGATCCGAGATCCGAGATCCGAGATCCGAGATCCGAGATCCGAGATCCGAGATCCGAGATCCGAGATCCGAGATCCGAGATCCGAGATCCGAGATCCGAGATCCGAGATCCGAGATCCGAGATCCGAGATCCGAGATCCGAGATCCGAGATCCGAGATCCGAGATCCGAGATCCGAGATCCGAGATCCGAGATCCGAGATCCGAGATCCGAGATCCGAGATCCGAGATCCGAGATCCGAGATCCGAGATCCGAGATCCGAGATCCGAGATCCGAGATCCGAGATCCGAGATCCGAGATCCGAGATCCGAGATCCGAGATCCGAGATCCGAGATCCGAGATCCGAGATCCGAGATCCGAGATCCGAGATCCGAGATCCGAGATCCGAGATCCGAGATCCGAGATCCGAGATCCGAGATCCGAGATCCGAGATCCGAGATCCGAGATCCGAGATCCGAGATCCGAGATCCGAGATCCGAGATCCGAGATCCGAGATCCGAGATCCGAGATCCGAGATCCGAGATCCGAGATCCGAGATCCGAGATCCGAGATCCGAGATCCGAGATCCGAGATCCGAGATCCGAGATCCGAGATCCGAGATCCGAGATCCGAGATCCGAGATCCGAGATCCGAGATCCGAGATCCGAGATCCGAGATCCGAGATCCGAGATCCGAGATCCGAGATCCGAGATCCGAGATCCGAGATCCGAGATCCGAGATCCGAGATCCGAGATCCGAGATCCGAGATCCGAGATCCGAGATCCGAGATCCGAGATCCGAGATCCGAGATCCGAGATCCGAGATCCGAGATCCGAGATCCGAGATCCGAGATCCGAGATCCGAGATCCGAGATCCGAGATCCGAGATCCGACATCCGAAATCCGAAATCCGAAATCCGAAATCCGAAATCCGAAATCCGAAATCCGAAATCCGAAATCCGAAATCCGAAATCCGAAATCCGAAATCCGAAATCCGAAATCCGAAATCCGAAATCCGAAATCCGAAATCCGAAATCCGAAATCCGAAATCCGAAATCCGAAATCCGAAATCCGAAATCCGAAATCCGAAATCCGAAATCCGAAATCCGAAATCCGAAATCCGAAATCCGAAATCCGACGAAATCCGAAATCCGACGAAATCCGAGATCCGAGATCCGAGATCCGAGATCCGAGATCCGAGATCCTAGATCCTAGATCCTAGATCCGAGATCCGAAATCCGAAATCCGAAATCCGAAATCCGAAATCCGAAATCCGAAATCCGAAATCCGAAATCCGAAATCCGAAATCCGAAATCCGAAATCCGAAATCCGAAATCCGAAATCCGAAATCCGAAATCCGAAATCCGAGATCCGAGATCCGAGATCCGAGATCCGAGATCCGAGATCCGAGATCCGAGATCCGAGATCCGAGATCCGAGATCCGAGATCCGAGATCCGAGATCCGAGATCCGAGATCCGAGATCCGAGATCCGAGATCCGAGATCCGAGATCCGAGATCCGAGATCCGAGATCCGAGATCCGAGATCCGAGATCCGAGATCCGAGATCCGAGATCCGAAATCCGAGATCCGAAATCCGAAATCCGAAATCCGAAATCCGAAATCCGAAATCCGAAATCCGAAATCCGAAATCCGAAATCCGAAATCCGAAATCCGAAATCCGAAATCCGAAATCCGAAATCCGAAATCCGAAATCCGAAATCCGAAATCCGAAATCCGAAATCCGAAATCCGAAATCCGAAATCCGAAATCCGAAATCCGAAATCCGAAATCCGAAATCCGAAATCCGAAATCCGAAATCCGAAATCCGAAATCCGACGAAATCCGAAATCCGACGAAATCCGAAATCCGACGAAATCCGAGATCCGAGATCCGAGATCCGAGATCCGAGATCCGAGATCCGAAATCCGAAATCCGAAATCCGAAATCCGAAATCCGAAATCCGAAATCCGAAATCCGAAATCCGAAATCCGAAATCCGAAATCCGAAATCCGAAATCCGAAATCCGAAATCCGAAATCCGAAATCCGACATCCGAGATCCGACATCCGAGATCCGAGATCCGAGATCCGAGATCCGAGATCCGAGATCCGAGATCCGAGATCCGAGATCCGAGATCCGAGATCCGAGATCCGAGATCCGAGATCCGAGATCCGAGATCCGAGATCCGAGATCCGAGATCCGAGATCCGAGATCCGAGATCCGAGATCCGAGATCCGAGATCCGAGATCCGAGATCCGAGATCCGAGATCCGAGATCCGAGATCCGAGATCCGAGATCCGAGATCCGAGATCCGAGATCCGAGATCCGAGATCCGAGATCCGAGATCCGAGATTCGAGATTCGAGATCCGAGATCCGAGATCCGAGATCCGAAATCCGAAATCCGAAAACCGAAATCCGACGAAATCCGACGAAATCCGACGAAATCCGAAATCCGAAATCCGAGATCCGAGATCCGAGATCCGAGATCCGAGATCCGAGATCCGAGATCCGAAATCCGAAATCCGAAATCCGAAATCCGAAATCCGAAATCCGAAATCCGAAATCCGAAATCCGAAATCCGAAATCCGAAATCCGAAATCCGAAATCCGAAATCCGAAATCCGAAATCCGACATCCGAAATCCGAAATCCGAAATCCGAAATCCGAAATCCGAAATCCGAAATCCGAAATCCGAAATCCGAAATCCGAAATCCGACATCCGAGATCCGACATCCGAGATCCGAGATCCGAGATCCGAGATCCGAGATCCGAGATCCGAGATCCGAGATCCGAGATCCGAGATCCGAGATCCGAGATCCGAGATCCGAGATCCGAGATCCGAGATCCGAGATCCGAGATCCGAGATCCGAGATCCGAGATCCGAGATCCGAGATCCGAGATCCGAGATCCGAGATCCGAGATCCGAGATCCGAGATCCGAGATCCGAGATCCGAGATCCGAGATCCGAGATCCGAGATCCGAGATCCGAGATTCGAGATTCGAGATCCGAGATCCGAGATCCGAGATCCGAGATCCGAAATCCGAAAACCGAAATCCGACGAAATCCGACGAAATCCGACGAAATCCGAAATCCGAAATCCGAGATCCGAGATCCGAGATCCGAGATCCGAGATCCGAGATCCGAGATCCGAGATCCGAGATCCGAAATCCGAAATCCGAAATCCGAAATCCGAAATCCGAAATCCGAAATCCGAAATCCGAAATCCGAAATCCGAAATCCGAAATCCGAAATCCGAAATCCGAAATCCGAAATCCGAAATCCGAAATCCGAAATCCGAAATCCGAAATCCGAAATCCGAAATCCGAAATCCGAAATCCGAAATCCGAAATCCGAAATCCGAAATCCGAAATCCGAAATCCGAAATCCGAAATCCGAAATCCGAAATCCGAAATCCGAAATCCGAAATCCGAAATCCGAAATCCGAAATCCGAAATCCGAAATCCGAAATCCGAAATCCGAAATCCGAAATCCGAAATCCGAAATCCGAAATCCGAAATCCGAAATCCGAAATCCGAAATCCGAAATCCGAAATCCGAAATCCGACATCCGAGATCCGAGATCCGAGATCCGAGATCCGAAATCCGAGATCCTAGATCCGAGATCCGAGATCCGAGATCCGAGATCCGAGATCCGAGATCCGAGATCCGAGATCCGAGATCCGAGATCCGAGATCCGAAATCCGAAATCCGAAATCCGAAATCCGAAATCCGAAATCCGAAATCCGAAATCCGAAATCCGAAATCCGAAATCCGAAATCCGAAATCCGAAATCCGAAATCCGAAATCCGAAATCCGAAATCCGAAATCCGAAATCCGAAATCCGAAATCCGAAATCCGAAATCCGAAATCCGAAATCCGAAATCCGAAATCCGAAATCCGAAATCCGAAATCCGAAATCCGAAATCCGAAATCCGAAATCCGAAATCCGAAATCCGAAATCCGAAATCCGAAATCCGAAATCCGAAATCCGAAATCCGAAATCCGAAATCCGAAATCCGAAATCCGAAATCCGAAATCCGAAATCCGAAATCCGAAATCCGAAATCCGAAATCCGAAATCCGAAATCCGAAATCCGAAATCCGAAATCCGAAATCCGAAACCCGAAACCCGAAATCCGAAATCCGAAATCCGAAATCCGAAATCCGAAATCCGAAATCCGAAATCCGACGAAATCCGAAATCCGACGAAATCCGAAATCCGACGAAATCCGAGATCCGAGACCCGAGATCCGAGACCCGAGATCCGAGATCCGAGATCCGAGATCCGAGATCCGAGATCCGAGATCCGAGATCCGAAATCCGAAATCCGAAATCCGAAATCCGAAATCCGAAATCCGAAATCCGAAATCCGAAATCCGAAATCCCAAATCCCAAATCCCAAATCCCAAATCCCAAATCCAAATCCCAAATCCCAAATCCCAAATCCCAAATCCCAAATCCCAAATCCCAAATCCCAAATCCCAAATCCCAATCCCAAATCCCAAATCCCAAATCCCAAATCCCAAATCCCAAATCCCAAATCCCAAATCCCAAATCCCAAATCCCAAATCCAAATCCCAAATCCCAAATCCCAAATCCCAAATCCCAAATCCCAAATCCCAAATCCGAAATCCGAAATCCGAAATCCGAAATTCGAGATCCGAGATCCGAGATCCGAGATCCGAGATCCGAGATCCGAGATCCGAGATCCGAGATCCGAGATCCGAGATCCGAGATCCGAGATCCGAGATCCGAGATCCGAGATCCGAGATCCGAGATCCGAGATCCGAGATCCGAGATCCGAGATCCGAGATCCGAGATCCGAGATCCGAGATCCGAGATCCGAGATCCGAGATCCGAGATCCGAGATCCGAGATCCGAGATCCGAGATCCGAGATCCGAGATCCGAGATCCGAGATCCGAGATCCGAGATCCGAGATCCGAGATCCGAGATCCGAGATCCGAGATCCGAGATCCGAGATCCGAGATCCGAGATCCGAGATCCGAGATCCGAGATCCGAGATCCGAGATCCGAGATCCGAGATCCGAGATCCGAGATCCGAGATCCGAGATCCGAGATCCGAGATCCGAGATCCGAGATCCGAGATCCGAGATCCGAGATCCGAGATCCGAGATCCGAGATCCGAGATCCGAGATCCGAGATCCGAGATCCGAGATCCGAGATCCGAGATCCGAGATCCGAGATCCGAGATCCGAGATCCGAGATCCGAGATCCGAGATCCGAGATCCGAGATCCGAGATCCGAGATCCGAGATCCGAGATCCGAGATCCGAGATCCGAGATCCGAGATCCGAGATCCGAGATCCGAGATCCGAGATCCGAGATCCGAGATCCGAGATCCGAGATCCGAGATCCGAGATCCGAGATCCGAGATCCGAGATCCGAGATCCGAGATCCGAGATCCGAGATCCGAGATCCGAGATCCGAGATCCGAGATCCGAGATCCGAGATCCGAGATCCGAGATCCGAGATCCGAGATCCGAGATCCGAGATCCGAGATCCGAGATCCGAGATCCGAGATCCGAGATCCGAGATCCGAGATCCGAGATCCGAGATCCGAGATCCGAGATCCGAGATCCGAGATCCGAGATCCGAGATCCGAGATCCGAGATCCGAGATCCGAGATCCGAGATCCGAGATCCGAGATCCGAGATCCGAGATCCGAGATCCGAGATCCGAGATCCGAGATCCGAGATCCGAGATCCGAGATCCGAGATCCGAGATCCGAGATCCGAGATCCGAGATCCGAGATCCGAGATCCGAGATCCGAGATCCGAGATCCGAGATCCGAGATCCGAGATCCGAGATCCGAGATCCGAGATCCGAGATCCGAGATCCGAGATCCGAGATCCGAGATCCGAGATCCGAGATCCGAGATCCGAGATCCGAGATCCGAGATCCGAGATCCGAGATCCGAGATCCGAGATCCGAGATCCGAGATCCGAGATCCGAGATCCGAGATCCGAGATCCGAGATCCGAGATCCGAGATCCGAGATCCGAGATCCGAGATCCGAGATCCGAGATCCGAGATCCGAGATCCGAGATCCGAGATCCGAGATCCGAGATCCGAGATCCGAGATCCGAGATCCGAGATCCGAGATCCGAGATCCGAGATCCGAGATCCGAGATCCGAGATCCGAGATCCGAGATCCGAGATCCGAGATCCGAGATCCGAGATCCGAGATCCGAGATCCGAGATCCGAGATCCGAGATCCGAGATCCGAGATCCGAGATCCGAGATCCGAGATCCGAGATCCGAGATCCGAGATCCGAGATCCGAGATCCGAGATCCGAGATCCGAGATCCGAGATCCGAGATCCGAGATCCGAGATCCGAGATCCGAGATCCGAGATCCGAGATCCGAGATCCGAGATCCGAGATCCGAAATCCGAAATCCGAAATCCGAAATCCGAATCCGAAATCCGAAATCCGAAATCCGAAATCCGAAATCCGAAATCCGAAATCCGAAATCCGAAATCCGAAATCCGAAATCCGAAATCCGAAATCCGAAATCCGAAATCCGAAATCCGAAATCCGAAATCCGAAATCCGAAATCCGAAATCCGAAATCCGAAATCCGAAATCCGAAATCCGAAATCCGAAATCCGAAATCCGAAATCCGAAATCCGAAATCCGAAATCCGAAATCCGAAATCCGAAATCCGAAATCCGAAATCCGAAATCCGAAATCCGAAATCCGAAATCCGAAATCCGAAATCCGAAATCCGAAATCCGACGAAATCCGAAATCCGACGAAATCCGAGATCCGAGATCCGAGATCCGAGATCCGAGATCCGAGATCCGAGATCCGAGATCCGAGATCCGAGATCCGAGATCCGAGATCCGAGATCCGAAATCCGAAATCCGAAATCCGAAATCCGAAATCCGAAATCCGAAATCCGAAATCCGAAATCCGAAATCCGAAATCCGAAATCCGAAATCCGAAATCCGAAATCCGAAATCCGAAATCCGAGATCCGAGATCCGAGATCCGAGATCCGAGATCCGAGATCCGAGATCCGAGATCCGAGATCCGAGATCCGAGATCCGAGATCCGAGATCCGAGATCCGAGATCCGAGATCCGAGATCCGAGATCCGAGATCCGAGATCCGAGATCCGAGATCCGAGATCCGAGATCCGAGATCCGAGATCCGAGATCCGAGATCCGAGATCCGAGATCCGAGATCCGAGATCCGAGATCCGAGATCCGAGATCCGAGATCCGAGATCCGAGATCCGAGATCCGAGATCGAGATCCGAGATCCGAGATCCGAGATCCGAGATCCGAGATCCGAGATCCGAGATCCGAGATCCGAGATCCGAGATCCGAGATCCGAGATCCGAGATCCGAGATCCGAGATCCGAGATCCGAGATCCGAGATCCGAGATCCGAAATCCGAAATCCGACGAAATCCGAAATCCGACGAAATCCGAAATCCGACGAAATCCGAAATTCGAGATCCGAAATCCGAAATCCGAAATCCGAGATCCGAGATCCGAGATCCGAGATCCGAGATCCGAGATCCGAGATCCGAGATCCGAGATCCGAGATCCGAGATCCGAGATCCGAGATCCGAGATCCGAGATCCGAGATCCGAGATCCGAGATCCGAGATCCGAGATCCGAGATCCGAGATCCGAGATCCGAAATCCGACGAAATCCGAAATCCGAAACCCGACGAAATCCGACGAAACCCGACGAAATCCGACGAAATCCGAAATCCGAAATCCGAAATCCGAAATCCGAAATCCGAAATTCGAGATCCGAGATCCGAGATCCGAGATCCGAGATCCGAGATCCGAGATCCGAGATCCGAGATCCGAAATCCGAGATCCGAGATCCGAGATCCGAGACCCGAGACCCGAGACCCGAGATCCGAAATCCGAAATCCGAAATCCGAAATCCGAAATCCGAAATCCGAAATCCGAAATCCGAAATCCGAAATCCGAAATCCGAAATCCGAAATCCGAAATCCGAAATCCGAAATCCGAAATCCGAAATCCGAAATCCGAAATCCGAAATCCGAAATCCGAAATCCGAAATCCGAAATCCGAAATCCGACATCCGAGATCCGACATCCGAGATCCGAGATCCGAGATCCGAGATCCGAGATCCGAGATCCGAGATCCGAGATCCGAGATCCGAGATCCGAGATCCGAGATCCGAGATCCGAGATCCGAGATCCGAGATCCGAGATCCGAGATCCGAGATCCGAGATCCGAGATCCGAGATCCGAGATCCGAGATCCGAGATCCGAGATCCGAGATCCGAGATCCGAGATCCGAGATCCGAGATCCGAGATCCGAGATCCGAGATCCGAGATCCGAGATCCGAGATCCGAGATCCGAGATCCGAGATCCGAGATCCGAGATCCGAGATCCGAGATCCGAGATCCGAGATCCGAGATCCGAGATCCGAGATCCGAGATCCGAGATCCGAGATCCGAAATCCGAAATCCGAAATCCGAAATCCGAAATCCGAAATCCGAAATCCGAAATCCGAGATCCGAAATCCGAGATCCGAAATCCGAGATCCGAGATCCGAGATCCGAGATCCGAGATCCGAGATCCGAGATCCGAGATCCGAGATCCGAGATCCGAGATCCGAGATCCGAGATCCGAGATCCGAGATCGAGATCCGAGATCCGAGATCCGAGATCCGAGATCCGAGATCCGAGATCCGAGATCCGAGATCCGAGATCCGAGATCCGAGATCCGAGATCCGAGATCCGAGATCCGAGATCCGAGATCCGAGATCCGAGATCCGAGATCCGAGATCCGAGATCCGAGATCCGAGATCCGAGATCCGAGATCCGAGATCCGAGATCCGAGATCCGAGATCCGAGATCCGAGATCCGAGATCCGAGATCCGAGATCCGAGATCCGAGATCCGAGATCCGAGATCCGAGATCCGAGATCCGAGATCCGAGATCGAGATCCGAGATCCGAGATCCGAGATCCGAGATCCGAGATCCGAGATCCGAGATCCGAGATCCGAGATCCGAGATCCGAGATCCGAGATCCGAGATCCGAGATCCGAGATCGAGATCCGAGATCCGAGATCCGAGATCCGAGATCCGAGATCCGAGATCCGAGATCCGAGATCCGAGATCCGAGATCCGAGATCCGAGATCCGAGATCCGAGATCCGAATCCGAGATCCGAGATCCGAGATCCGAGATCCGAGATCCGAGATCCGAGATCCGAGATCCGAGATCCGAGATCCGAGATCCGAGATCCGAGATCGAGATCCGAGATCCGAGATCCGAGATCCGAGATCCGAGATCCGAGATCCGAGATCCGAGATCCGAGATCCGAGATCCGAGATCCGAGATCCGAGATCCGAGATCCGAGATCCGAGATCCGAGATCCGAGATCCGAGATCCGAGATCCGAGATCCGAGATCCGAGATCCGAGATCCGAGATCCGAGATCCGAGATCCGAGATCCGAGATCCGAGATCCGAGATCCGAGATCCGAGATCCGAGATCCGAGATCCGAGATCCGAGATCCGAGATCCGAGATCCGAGATCCGAGATCCGAGATCCGAGATCCGAGATCCGAGATCCGAGATCCGAGATCCGAGATCCGAGATCCGAGATCCGAGATCCGAGATCCGAGATCCGAGATCCGAGATCCGAGATCCGAGATCCGAGATCCGAGATCCGAGATCCGAGATCCGAGATCCGAGATCCGAGATCCGAGATCCGAGATCCGAGATCCGAGATCCGAGATCCGAGATCCGAGATCCGAGATCCGAGATCCGAGATCGAGATCCGAGATCCGAGATCCGAGATCCGAGATCCGAGATCCGAGATCCGAGATCCGAGATCCGAGATCCGAGATCCGAGATCCGAGATCCGAGATCCGAGATCGATCCGAGATCCGAGATCCGAGATCCGAGATCCGAGATCCGAGATCCGAGATCCGAGATCCGAGATCCGAGATCCGAGATCCGAGATCCGAGATCCGAGATCCGAGATCCGAGATCCGAGATCCGAGATCCGAGATCCGAGATCCGAGATCCGAGATCCGAGATCCGAGATCCGAGATCCGAGATCCGAGATCCGAGATCCGAGATCCGAGATCCGAGATCCGAGATCCGAGATCCGAGATCCGAGATCCGAGATCCGAGATCCGAGATCCGAGATCCGAGATCCGAGATCCGAGATCCGAGATCCGAGATCCGAGATCCGAGATCCGAGATCCGAGATCCGAGATCCGAGATCCGAGATCCGAGATCCGAGATCCGAGATCCGAGATCCGAGATCCGAGATCCGAGATCCGAGATCCGAGATCCGAGATCCGAGATCCGAGATCCGAGATCCGAGATCCGAGATCCGAGATCCGAGATCCGAGATCCGAGATCCGAGATCCGAGATCCGAGATCCGAGATCCGAGATCCGAGATCCGAGATCCGAGATCCGAGATCCGAGATCCGAGATCCGAGATCCGAGATCCGAGATCCGAGATCCGAGATCCGAGATCCGAGATCCGAGATCCGAGATCCGAGATCCGAGATCCGAGATCCGAGATCCGAGATCCGAGATCCGAGATCCGAGATCCGAGATCCGAGATCCGAGATCCGAGATCCGAGATCCGAGATCCGAGATCCGAGATCCGAGATCCGAGATCCGAGATCCGAGATCCGAGATCCGAGATCCGAGATCCGAGATCCGAGATCCGAGATCCGAGATCCGAGATCCGAGATCCGAGATCCGAGATCCGAGATCCGAGATCCGAGATCCGAGATCCGAGATCCGAGATCCGAGATCCGAGATCCGAGATCCGAGATCCGAGATCCGAGATCCGAGATCCGAGATCCGAGATCCGAGATCCGAGATCCGAGATCCGAGATCCGAGATCCGAGATCCGAGATCCGAGATCCGAGATCCGAGATCCGAGATCCGAGATCCGAGATCCGAGATCCGAGATCCGAGATCCGAGATCCGAGATCCGAGATCCGAGATCCGAGATCCGAGATCCGAGATCCGAGATCCGAGATCCGAGATCCGAAATCCGAAATCCGACGAAATCCGAAATCCGACGAAATCCGAAATCCGACGAAATCCGAAATTCGAGATCCGAAATCCGAAATCCGAGATCCGAGATCCGAGATCCGAGATCCGAGATCCGAGATCCGAGATCCGAGATCCGAGATCCGAGATCCGAGATCCGAGATCCGAGATCCGAGATCCGAGATCCGAAATCCGACGAAATCCGAAATCCGAAACCCGACGAAATCCGACGAAACCCGACGAAATCCGACGAAATCCGAAATCCGAAATCCGAAATCCGAAATCCGAAATCCGAGATCCGAGATCCGAGATCCGAGATCCGAGATCCGAGATCCGAGATCCGAGATCCGAGATCCGAGATCCGAGATCCGAGATCCGAGATCCGAGATCCGAGATCCGAGATCCGAGATCCGAGATCCGAGATCCGAGATCCGAGATCCGAGATCCGAGATCCGAGATCCGAGATCCGAGATCCGAGATCCGAGATCCGAGATCCGAGATCCGAGATCCGAGATCCGAGATCCGAGATCCGAAATCCGAAATCCGAAATCCGAAATCCGAAATCCGAAATCCGAAATCCGAAATCCGAAATCCGAAATCCGAAATCCGAGATCCGAAATCCGAGATCCGAAATCCGAGATCCGAGATCCGAGATCCGAGATCCGAGATCCGAGATCCGAGATCCGAGATCCGAGATCCGAGATCCGAGATCCGAGATCCGAGATCCGAGATCCGAGATCCGAGATCCGAGATCCGAGATCCGAGATCCGAGATCCGAGATCCGAGATCCGAGATCCGAGATCCGAGATCCGAGATCCGAGATCCGAGATCCGAGATCCGAGATCCGAGATCCGAGATCCGAGATCCGAGATCCGAGATCCGAGATCCGAGATCCGAGATCCGAGATCCGAGATCCGAGATCCGAGATCCGAGATCCGAGATCCGAGATCCGAGATCCGAGATCCGAGATCCGAGATCCGAGATCCGAGATCCGAGATCCGAGATCCGAGATCCGAGATCCGAGATCCGAGATCCGAGATCCGAGATCCGAGATCCGAGATCCGAGATCCGAGATCCGAGATCCGAGATCCGAGATCCGAGATCCGAGATCCGAGATCCGAGATCCGAGATCCGAGATCCGAGATCCGAGATCCGAGATCCGAGATCCGAGATCCGAGATCCGAGATCCGAGATCCGAGATCCGAGATCCGAGATCCGAGATCCGAGATCCGAGATCCGAGATCCGAGATCCGAGATCCGAGATCCGAGATCCGAGATCCGAGATCCGAGATCCGAGATCCGAGATCCGAGATCCGAGATCCGAGATCCGAGATCCGAGATCCGAGATCCGAGATCCGAGATCCGAGATCCGAGATCCGAGATCCGAGATCCGAGATCCGAGATCCGAGATCCGAGATCCGAGATCCGAGATCCGAGATCCGAGATCCGAGATCCGAGATCCGAGATCCGAGATCCGAGATCGAGATCCGAGATCCGAGATCCGAGATCCGAGATCCGAGATCCGAGATCCGAGATCCGAGATCCGAGATCCGAGATCCGAGATCCGAGATCCGAGATCCGAGATCCGAGATCCGAGATCCGAGATCCGAGATCCGAGATCCGAGATCCGAGATCCGAGATCCGAGATCCGAGATCCGAGATCCGAGATCCGAGATCCGAGATCCGAGATCCGAGATCCGAGATCCGAGATCCGAGATCCGAGATCCGAGATCCGAGATCCGAGATCCGAGATCCGAGATCCGAGATCCGAGATCCGAGATCCGAGATCCGAGATCCGAGATCCGAGATCCGAGATCCGAGATCCGAGATCCGAGATCCGAGATCCGAGATCCGAGATCCGAGATCCGAGATCCGAGATCCGAGATCCGAGATCCGAGATCCGAGATCGAGATCCGAGATCCGAGATCCGAGATCCGAGATCCGAGATCCGAGATCCGAGATCCGAGATCCGAGATCCGAGATCCGAGATCCGAGATCCGAGATCCGAGATCCGAGATCCGAGATCCGAGATCCGAGATCCGAGATCCGAGATCCGAGATCCGAGATCCGAGATCCGAGATCCGAGATCCGAGATCCGAGATCCGAGATCCGAGATCCGAGATCCGAGATCCGAGATCCGAGATCGAGATCCGAGATCCGAGATCCGAGATCCGAGATCCGAGATCCGAGATCCGAGATCCGAGATCCGAGATCCGAGATCCGAGATCCGAGATCCGAGATCCGAGATCCGAGATCCGAGATCCGAGATCCGAGATCCGAGATCCGAGATCCGAGATCCGAGATCCGAGATCCGAGATCCGAGATCCGAGATCCGAGATCCGAGATCCGAGATCCGAGATCCGAGATCCGAGATCCGAGATCCGAGATCCGAGATCCGAGATCCGAGATCCGAGATCCGAGATCCGAGATCCGAGATCCGAGATCCGAGATCCGAGATCCGAGATCCGAGATCCGAGATCCGAGATCCGAGATCCGAGATCCGAGATCCGAGATCCGAGATCCGAGATCCGAGATCCGAGATCCGAGATCCGAGATCCGAGATCCGAGATCCGAGATCCGAGATCCGAGATCCGAGATCCGAGATCCGAGATCCGAGATCCGAGATCCGAGATCCGAGATCCGAGATCCGAGATCCGAGATCCGAGATCCGAGATCCGAGATCCGAGATCCGAGATCCGAGATCCGAGATCCGAGATCCGAGATCCGAGATCCGAGATCCGAGATCCGAGATCCGAGATCCGAGATCCGAGATCCGAGATCCGAGATCCGAGATCCGAGATCCGAGATCCGAGATCCGAGATCCGAGATCCGAGATCCGAGATCCGAGATCCGAGATCCGAGATCCGAGATCCGAAATCCGAAATCCGACGAAATCCGAAATCCGACGAAATCCGAAATCCGACGAAATCCGAAATTCGAGATCCGAAATCCGAAATCCGAGATCCGAGATCCGAGATCCGAGATCCGAGATCCGAGATCCGAGATCCGAGATCCGAGATCCGAGATCCGAGATCCGAGATCCGAGATCCGAGATCCGAGATCCGAGATCCGAGATCCGAGATCCGAAATCCGACGAAATCCGAAATCCGAAACCCGACGAAATCCGACGAAACCCGACGAAATCCGACGAAATCCGAAATCCGAAATCCGAAATCCGAAATCCGAAATCCGAGATCCGAGATCCGAGATCCGAGATCCGAGATCCGAGATCCGAGATCCGAGATCCGAGATCCGAGATCCGAGATCCGAGATCCGAGATCCGAGATCCGAGATCCGAGATCCGAGATCCGAGATCCGAGATCCGAGATCCGAGATCCGAGATCCGAGATCCGAGATCCGAGATCCGAGATCCGAGATCCGAGATCCGAAATCCGAAACCCGAAATCCGAAATCCGAAATCCGACGAAATCCGAAATCCGACGAAATCCGAGATCCGAGATCCGAGATCCGAGACCCGAGATCCGAGATCCGAGATCCGAGTTCCGAGATCCGAGATTCGAGATTCGAGATCCGAGATCCGAGATCCGAAATCCGAAATCCGAGATCCGAAATCCGAAATCCGAAATCCGAAATCCGAAATCCGACGAAATCCGAGATCCGAGATCCGAGATCCGAGACCCGAGACCCGAGACCCGAGATCCGAAATCCGAAATCCGAAATCCGAAATCCGAAATCCGAAATCCGAAATCCGAAATCCGAAATCCGAAATCCGAAATCCGAAATCCGAAATCCGAAATCCGAAATCCGAAATCCGAAATCCGAAATCCGAAATCCGAAATCCGAAATCCGAAATCCGAAATCCGAAATCCGAAATCCGAAATCCGAAATCCGAAATCCGACGAAATCCGAAATCCGACGAAATCCGAGATCCGAGATCCGAGACCCGAGATCCGAGATCCGAGATTCGAGATTCGAGATCCGAAATCCGAAATCCGAAATCCGAAATCCGAAATCCGAAATCCGAAATCCGAAATCCGAAATCCGAAATCCGAAATCCGAAATCCGAATTCCGAAATCCGAAATCCGAAATCCGAAATCCGAAATCCGAAATCCGAAATCCGAAATCCGAAATCCGAAATCCGAAATCCGAAATCCGAAATCCGAAATCCGAAATCCGAAATCCGAAATCCGAAATCCGAAATCCGAAATCCGAAATCCGAAATCCGAAATCCGAAATCCGAAATCCGAAATCCGAAATCCGAAATCCGAAATCCGAAATCCGAAATCCGAAATCCGAAATCCGAAATCCGAAATCCGATATCCGAAATCCGAAATCCGAAATCCGAAATCCGAAATCCGAAATCCGAAATCCGAAATCCGAAATCCGAAATCCGACATCCGAGATCCGACATCCGACATCCGAGATCCGAGATCCGAGATCCGAGATCCGAGATCCGAGATCCGAGATCCGAGATCCGAGATCCGAGATCCGAGATTCGAGATCCGAGATCCGAGATCCGAGATCCGAGATCCGAGATCCGAGATCCGAGATCCGAGATCCGAGATCCGGGATCCGAGATCCGAGATCCGAGATCCGAGATCCGAGATCCGAGATCCGAGATCCGAGATCCGAGATCCGAGATCCGAGATCCGAGATCCGAGATCCGAGATCCGAGATCCGAGATCCGAGATCCGAGATCCGAGATCCGAGATCCGAGATCCGAGATCCGAAATCCGAAATCCGAAATCCGAAATCCGAAATCCGACGAAATCCGAAATCCAAAATCCGAAATCCGAAATCCGACGAAATCCGAAATCCGAAATCCGAAATCCGAAATCCGAAATCCGAAATCCGAAATCCGAGATCCGAAATCCGAAATCCGAAATCCGAAATCCGAAATCCGAAATCCGAAATCCGAGATCCGAGATCCGAGATCCGAGATCCGAGATCCAAAATCCGAAATCCGAAATCCGAGATCCGAGATCCGAGATCCGAGATCCGAGATCCGAGATCCGAGATCCGAGATCCGAGATCCGAGATCCGAGATCCGAGATCCGAGATCCGAGATCCGAGATCCGAGATCCGAGATCCGAGATCCGAGATCCGAGATCCGAGATCCGAGATCCGAGATCCGAGATCCGAGATCCGAGATCCGAGATCCGAGATCCGAGATCCGAGATCCGAGATCCGAGATCCGAGATCCGAGATCCGAGATCCGAGATCCGAGATTCGAGATCCGAGATCGAGATCCGAAATCCGAAATCCGAAATCCGAGATCCGAGATCCGAGATCCGAGATCCGAGATCCGAGATCCGAGATCCGAGATCCGAGATCCGAGATCCGAGATCCGAGATCCGAGATCCGAGATCCGAGATCCGAGATCCGAGATCCGAGATCCGAGATCCGAGATCCGAGATCCGAGATCCGAGATCCGAGATCCGAGATCCGAGATCCGAGATCCGAGATCCGAGATCCGATATCCGAGATCCGAGATCCGAGATCCGAGATCCGAGATCCGAGATCCGAGATCCGAGATCCGAGATCCGAGATCCGAGATCCGAGATCCGAGATCCGAGATCCGAGATCCGAGATCCGAGATCCGAGATCCGAGATCCGAGATCCGAGATCCGAGATCCGAGATCCGAGATCCGAGATCCGAGATCCGAGATCCGAGATCCGAGATCCGAGATCCGAGATCCGAGATCCGAGATCCGAGATCCGAGATCCGAGATCCGAGATCCGAGATCCGAGATCCGAGATCCGAGATCCGAGATCCGAGATCCGAGATCCGAGATCCGAGATCCGAGATCCGAGATCCGAGATCCGAGATCCGAGATCCGAGATCCGAGATCCGAGATCCGAGATCCGAGATCCGAGATCCGAGATCCGAGATCCGAGATCCGAGATCCGAGATCCGAGATCCGAGATCCGAGATCCGAGATCCGAGATCCGAGATCCGAGATCCGAGATCCGAGATCCGAGATCCGAGATCCGAGATCCGAGATCCGAGATCCGAGATCCGAGATCCGAGATCCGAGATCCGAGATCCGAGATCCGAGATCCGAGATCCGATCCGAGATCCGAGATCCGAGATCCGAGATCCGAGATCCGAGATCCGAGATCCGAGATCCGAGATCCGAGATCCGAGATCCGAGATCCGAGATCCGAGATCCGAGATCCGAGATCCGAGATCCGAGATCCGAGATCCGAGATCCGAGATCCGAGATCCGAGATCCGAGATCCGAGATCCGAGATCCGAGATCCGAGATCCGAGATCCGAGATCCGAGATCCGAGATCCGAGATCCGAGATCCGAGATCCGAGATCCGAGATCCGAGATCCGAGATCCGAGATCCGAGATCCGAGATCCGAGATCCGAGATCCGAGATCCGAGATTCGAGATTCGAGATCCGAAATCCGAAATCCGAAATCCGAAATCCGAAATCCGAAATCCGAAATCCGAAATCCGAAATCCGAAATCCGAAATCCGAAATCCGAAATCCGAAATCCGAAATCCGAAATCCGAAATCCGAAATCCGAAATCCGAAATCCGAAATCCGAAATCCGAGATCCGAGATCCGAGATCCGAGATCCGAGATCCGAGATCCGAGATCCGAGATCCGAGATCCGAGATCCGAGATCCGAGATCCGAGATCCGAGATCCGAGATCCGAGATCCGAGATCCGAGATCCGAGATCCGAGATCCGAGATCCGAGATCCGAGATCCGAGATCCGAGATCCGAGATCCGAGATCCGAGATCCGAGATCCGAGATCCGAAATCCGAAATCCGAAATCCGAAATCCGAAATCCGAAATCCGAAATCCGAAATCCGAAATCCGAAATCCGAAATCCGAAATCCGAAATCCGAAATCCGAAATCCGAAATCCGAAATCCGAAATCCGAAATCCGACATCCGAGATCCGACATCCGACATCCGAGATCCGAGATCCGAGATCCGAGATCCGAGATCCGAGATCCGAGATCCGAGATCCGAGATCCGAGATCCGAGATCCGAGATCCGAGATCCGAGATCCGAGATCCGAGATCCGAGATCCGAGATTCGAGATTCGAGATTCGAGATTCGAGATTCGAGATCCGAGATCCGAAATCCGAAATCCGAAATCCGAAATCCGACGAAATCCGACGAAATCCGACGAAATCCGAAATCCGAGATCCGAGACCCGAGATCCGAGATCCGAGATCCGAGATCCGAGATCCGAGATCCGAGATCCGAGATCCGAGATCCGAGATCCGAGATCCGAAATCCGAGATCCGAAATCCGAAATCCGAAATCCGAAATCCGAAATCCGAAATCCGAAATCCGAAATCCGAAATCCGAAATCCGAAATCCGAAATCCGAGATCCGAGATCCGAGATCCGAGATCCGAGATCCGAGATCCGAGATCCGAGATCCGAGATCCGAGATCCGAGATCCGAGATCCGAGATCCGAGATCCGAGATCCGAGATCCGAGATCCGAGATCCGAGATCCGAGATCCGAGATCCGAGATCCGAGATCCGAGATCCGAGATCCGAGATCCGAGATCCGAGATCCGAGATCCGAGATCCGAGATCCGAGATCCGAAATCCGAAATCCGAAATCCGAAATCCGAAATCCGAAATCCGAAATCCGAAATCCGAAATCCGAAATCCGAAATCCGAAATCCGAAATCCGAAATCCGAAATCCGAAATCCGAAATCCGAAATCCGAAATCCGAAATCCGAAATCCGACATCCGAAATCCGAAATCCGAAATCCGAAATCCGAAATCCGAAATCCGAAATCCGAAATCCGAAATCCGAAATCCGAAATCCGAAATCCGAAATCCGAAATCCGAAATCCGAAATCCGAAATCCGAAATCCGAAATCCGAAATCCGAAATCCGAAATCCGAAATCCGAAATCCGAAATCCGAAATCCGAAATCCGAAATCCGAAATCCGAAATCCAAAATCCGAAATCCGAAATCCGAAATCCGAAATCCGAAATCCGAAATCCGAAATCCGAAATCCGAAATCCGAAATCCGAAATCCGAAATCCGAAATCCGAAATCCGAAATCCGAAATCCGAAATCCGAAATCCGAAATCCGAAATCCGAATCCGAAATCCGAAATCCGAAATCCGAAATCCGAAATCCGAAATCCGAAATCCGAAATCCGAAATCCGAAATCCGAAATCCGAAATCCGAAATCCGAAATCCGAAATCCGAAATCCGAAATCCGAAATCCGAAATCCGAAATCCGAAATCCGAATCCGAAATCCGAGATCCGACATCCGACATCCGAGATCCGAGATCCGAGATCCGAGATCCGAGATCCGAGATCCGAGATCCGAGATCCGAGATCCGAGATCCGAGATCCGAGATCCGAGATCCGAGATCCGAGATCCGAGATCCGAGATCCGAGATCCGAGATCCGAGATCCGAGATCCGAGATCCGAGATCCGAGATCCGAGATCCGAGATCCGAGATCCGAGATCCGAGATCCGAGATCCGAGATCCGAGATCCGAGATCCGAGATCCGAGATCCGAGATCCGAGATCCGAGATCCGAGATCCGAGATCCGAGATCCGAGATCCGAGATCCGAGATCCGAAATCCGAAATCCGAAATCCGAAATCCGAAATCCGAAATCCGAAATCCGAAATCCGAAATCCGAAATCCGAAATCCGAAATCCGAAATCCGAAATCCGAAATCCGAAATCCGAAATCCGAAATCCGAGATCCGAGATCCGAGATCCGAGATCCGAGATCCGAGATCCGAGATCCGAGATCCGAGATCCGAGATCCGAGATCCGAGATCCGAGATCCGAGATCCGAGATCCGAGATCCGAGATCCGAGATCCGAGATCCGAGATCCGAGATCCGAGATCCGAGATCCGAGATCCGAGATCCGAGATCCGAGATCCGAGATCCGAGATCCGAGATCCGAGATCCGAGATCCGAGATCCGAGATCCGAGATCCGAGATCCGAGATCCGAGATCCGAGATCCGAGATCCGAGATCCGAGATCCGAGATCCGAGATCCGA
>CAKXYW020000012.1:0-60217 GCA_935421215.2 Melolontha melolontha
ATCGAACTACTCGGATGATTCCGAGTATTTAAAATTAATCCGAATTCATACTCGGCAACGATATGGTGTTCAACTTCGGTCAATATTTCAATGCAACTGGAATCAACGGATTAATCTAGACGGCATCGAACGTTGTTTTGTATTCTGCATATCTATTAATAGTTTTTAATATATTTATCGTCCGATATATGCTGATATATGTACCTTAATAAATAAAATTTGGAATAAATTAATAAATAATAGTTATAAAACTTAACTTAATCTTTATTTCTATAAAAGACTAAGTATATAAAACAAAATTTATAAACTTACTAAAAGAATAACAAATATATAATAAAACATACGTAATAAATAAATATAATGAGTAATAATGACAATATTAAATATTCTTTAAATAAAAGAAAACAATACTTATCACCGATAATGGGTTTCATTAGGGAATAACGTAGTCTATTTACAATCAAAAATTAAAAAAAAAAGTAATTGCACCACTGAATTAACTATACTCATATAAGAAAAAATTAAATTTAAAAACAAGTATTAAGAAATAAAATTTTTTCGAAATCGGTTGAATATGCCGAGTATATAAACCATCCGATCCATACACTCGAATATCAGATTAATCCGAATATTTACATCACTGTGTAATGGTATATATGTGGAAGTGGTAAGATTTCGAAATCGGATGAATATGCCGAATATATAAACCATCCGATTCCGAATACTCGAATATCAGATTAATCCGAATATTTACATCACTACTCGGAATCATCCGAGTAGTTCGATATTCGGCATCACCGAGTATTTTCATTCGGATTATTCCATCACTACTTGGAAGAGATCCAGAACGAAACTGTACTGTATATGGCGTGTAGAGTAGTGATGTAAATATTCGGATTAATCTGATATTCGAGTATTCGGAATCGGATGATTTATATATTCGGCATATTCATCCGATTTCGAAATCTTACCACTTCCACATATATACCATTACACAGTGATGTAAATATTCGGATTAATCTGATATTCGAGTGTACGGAATCGGATGGTTTATATACTCGGCATATTCAACCCATTTCGAAAAAATTTTATTTCTTAATACTTGTTTTTAAATTTAATTTTTTCTTATATGAGTATAGTTAATTCTGTGGTGCAATTACTTTTTTTTTTAATGTTTGATTGTAAACAGACTACTTTATTCCCTAATGAAACCCATTATCGGTGATAAGTATTGTTTTCTTTTATTTAAAGAATATTTAATATTGTCATTATTACTCATTATATTTATTTATTACGTATGTTTTATTATATATTTGTTATTCTTTTAGTAAATTTATAAATTTTGTTTTATGTACGAGTACTTCTTTTTATAGAAATAAAGATTAAGTTAAGTTTTATAACTATTATTTATTAATTTATTCCAAATTTTATTTATTAAGGTACATATATTGATATATGGACGATAAATATATTAAAAACTATTAATAGATATGCAGAATACAAAACAACGTTCGATGCCGTCTAGATTAATCCGTTGATTCCGTTGCATTGAAATATTGACCGAAGTTGGAACACAATATCGTTGCCGAGTATGAATTCGGATTAATTTTAAATACTCGGAATCATCCGAGTAGTTCGATATTCGGCATCACCGAGTATTTTCATTCGGATTATTCCATCACTAGTGTAGAGTATCAGTTAACGGGCTTAGGGCTATTGCCGTTGGAAGGGGATGAATTAAAGAAATATTTTGATATATTAGAAAAACATCATCCATGGAACGCCCGCATTGTAAACGTCGTGCACCGATCAATTAACGCTGATATATATTATGGCGTAATTTGTCAATGCAACCCGCCAAATTTTGAGGTTACTGGACAAAGGCCTGTACAACATTCATTGGCCACAATCCAGAAAACCATGGCAAATATGAAGGTAGTAATTTATTAAAACAAGAAACAAGTAGTAATTGTTTTTTCTTTAATTTTAGATAGAAAGCATGTAGAGATTCCATGATCGATTAAACAACTTTAAGAATTTAAATCACATATGTTTATAAATAGATTTCTTTATAATAAATATTGTTGCTATATATGATGTTTTAGTAGGAAAATTAACAAAATATGCTTCACTTATTTAAGAGATATCTAACCTAACAAGGTATGTTGTTATTTGCATATTTATATAAATTGTGTTTATTTATAAAATTACAGTTGATGAGTACCTACGTTATTAAGTTATTATATAGTATTCTAAATGAAAATCAATAAAATTTTGCGTGACTTATCGATAAACCTAACCTAAATTATATTGATATTTTTGTAAATTTTTAACTAAACAAGGTATTTAAAATAAAAAAAATAGTTGTGAGTTAAATTCAGCGGTCCCTATACGGAAGTCTTACCAATTTTACATTCTAGTAAAACTTAAAAAATGGAACAAAAATGAGGAAAAGTTAATACGAGCGAAGGATAATAAAACATTAAAAAACTAAGGAAACAAAGTACATATGGAACAAAGGGAACGGATACGGCAATGACAATGGAAGTAACCAAACGGAAAAATGACACAACAAATATAAAGAATGAATGGAAATTAGCGATATGAAATGTCAGAGGTATACACGGGAAGGAAGAGGAAATTATAAGCGAATTTGAGGAAACAGGTCTAACAATACTAAGTATAAGTGAAACAAAGAAGAAAGGACAAGGAGAACAGATATTAGAAAATGACCATACTTTAGTGTATAGTGGAGTAAATACGGATAGCAGAGCAGCAGCTGGAGTAGGTATGATAATACACAGAAGCTTGAAAAATAGCATAAATAAATGGGAAGCTATATCAGAACGTATTTTAACAGTGGAACTGATTGGTATCAAAAAGAAAGTAATGACAGTAATAGCAGTATATGGTCCTTGTGACAATGATAAAGTGGAAGAAAAAGATAAATTTTGGGAAGACCTGACGTCAGTAACAGAGGATGCCAAGGGAACATTGTTCATCACCGGCGACTTTAATAGTAGAGTGGGTTGGAAAGATGATATATATAAGACAGTTATAGGGAAATATGGAGAAGAGACAAGGGCAATGGGGAAAGAATGCTGAATTTCTGTATGAACCACAATCTAATAATAACTAACTCATTCTACAAACACAAGGATATCCACAGATATACACGTGCACAACACACAAAAGATGAAAAATCGATAATTGACTATGTGTTGGTAGAGAAAGGAAATAGAAAAAGTGTGGTAGATGTCAAAGTTAGGAGAGGAGCTGAGATATATAGTGACCACTATCTGGTGGTCACTAGAATTAAAGAAGAGATAAGAGAAAAACAATGAAGCAAACCAAATAAAAAAAATGGAATACGCAACAATAAAAACATATAAACTAAAGGAATACGAGATAGCCCAAAAGTACAAACAATTTGTTAAAGGGAAAATAAAAGAAAATGCAGAGAGAATAAAGCTGGCCAACTTGGACGAAAAATGGAACATGTTCAAGGGCATAATTGTAGAGGCTGCCCGAGAAATATGTGGAGTATGTAAAACAAATAACAAGAGAAAACAGGCAGCTTGGTGGACGAAAGAAATAAAAGAAGAAATTAAAAAGAAAAAGAAATTGTGGAAAAAGTACCTATCGAATAAAAAAGAAGAACAATATATAATATACCAAAACCAAAGAAAGCGAGCAAAGCAACTAGTGTTAAATGCAAAAGCAAACAAATGGAAGGAATTTGGCGATAGAATGGAAAGAGATAGTATAGGGAACCAAAAGTTATTCTATAAAGTACTAAAATCGTGTAGAAAAGAAAAAGCAATAGAAGATAAACGCATATATAATAAAAAAGGAGAAGTTATTACGAATGATAATGACATAATGAACCGATGGAAGGAATATTTTGAGGATCTGCTCTGTAGTAAGAGACAAGGGAAGAGAGAGAACGCAACAGAAAGTGTGAGTATAACAGAAGACAATATAGAATTTATGATGGAAGAGCTGAATGATGTAATTAAAAAGTTAAAGTTCGGGAAGGCCCCCGGAAATGATAAAATAGTGACAGAAATGATAAAAAATATAGGCGAAGCAGGCACAGAAATGTTATTAAAGATTTTCAACAAGGTGTGGCAGTATGAAGACATACCGGACGATTGGGAAGTGGCACTAATAACACCAATATACAAAAAAGGGAATCACAAGGACTGTAATAACTATAGAGGCATTACTTTACTGAGCACAGTTGTAAAGATATATGAGCAGTTAATTAACAACAGATTAAGACCAATAATTGAACCGTCACTCTCGGAATCGCAAAGCGGATTTCGGCCAGGAAGGAACACACAAGATCATGTATTTACGGTAAAGCAAATAATTGAAAAAAGAATACAACAAGGAAAAAAGGCATATTTCGCATTTATCGACTTGGAAAAAGCGTTTGATAAAGTGCCCAGACAGGAAATATGGAACAGTCTAGAGGAAAGAGGAATTAACAAAAAAATAATTAGATGTATTCAAAGGTTATATAAAAATAATGTAAATTATGTAATTGGAAGTAACATGAGATCCGAAGGATTCGTAACACAGGAAGGGTTAAGACAGGGTGGAGGATTAAGTCCTGTGCTGTTCACCGTATTTATGAACGGTGTTGTAAAACAATGCTCTAAGCAGATGAGGAAAATGAAAATAGGGTACAGAAATCTAGAATGGATACAAATAGAGGAGGCAGCATTCGCGGACGATATAGTACTGATGGCTGAGAAAGAAAAGGATTTGCAAGATAATGTAGATATATGGAATAAAACATTGAAGAAAAAGGGTATGAATATAAATAAAAACAAAACGAAAGTAATGGCTATAGGAGACGATCAACTAAAAATTCAAATTGAAGGAGTAGATATACAAGTAAACCAGTTCCACTATTTGGGTGTCGCAATAGAAAACACAGGGAAAAACGAAGCAGAAATTAACGAGAGAATTGAAAAAACAACAAAACTGTATTACGCTATGAATAGGAATTTTATAAATAAAAAGGAAATAACACGAAATACCAAACTAAAAGTCTATAAAACAGTCTACAGAGCAGTTCTGACATATGGATGTGAGTCATGGCTCCTAAATAATAAGCAAAAGAGTAAAATTCAAGCGGCGGATATGAGATATCTGAGAAGAGTGAGGGGCGTGACAAGAAGGGACAAAATGAGGAATGCACAAATAAGAGAGGAACTTGGGGTATTATCAATAATGGATTTCATTGAGCAGAGGCAATTAAGCTGGTGGGGACATCTTCAACGGATGGAGAACACTAGACCGGTAAAGTTGGTATATGAAGCAAAGATTCAATATAAGAGGAAAAGAGGAAGACCACGACAAGTTTGGGAGAACTTAATTGGACAATTTATTCAGAACAGAGGAAAAACATGGAGAGAAGCGAAAACACTGGCCACTGATAGAAAGTCATGGAAGAAATTTGTCTATAATCTATAATTTTTTGGTATTGTAGTTGGTGTTATAGAATACTCTGTAATTTAAAGTTTAAAATTGGAATATTTATAAATTAGTTCTAAGAATGTAAACACCCGACACCCTAAGGGTATAAAGGTTTTCTGATAATATATATATGATGTTTTAGTGGGAAAATGGACAAAATATGCTTCACTTATTTAAGAGATATCTAACCTAACAAGGTATGTTGTTATTTTCATATTTATATAAATTGTGTTTATTTATAAAATTACAGTTGATGAGTACCTACGTTATTAAGTTATTATATAGTATTCTAAATGAAAATCAATAAAATTTTACGTGACTTATCGATAAACCTAACCTAAATTATATTGATATTTTTGTAAATTTTTAACTAAACAAGGTATTTAAAATAAAAAAAATAGTTGTGAGTTAAATTCAGCGGTCCCTATACGGAAGTCTTACCAATTTTACTTTCTAGTAAAACTTAAAAAATTTTTATTTGTTCGTAATTTGTACAATTGGTTTTACAATTTAAATTACACTTGAGAACTATTAACTAGAGAAGTAATTGAGAATGTCTCATGTTACTTTGTGTTATAATTAATAATTGTTCTCTAATGCATTTCCCATTCTATATATATGAAAAAGGATGCTTCGCTTACACATGCTTGTCTACGTGCGAATGCTATATGAATTGAACTCATATGTCAGCATTTATAACTTGCATTTTGGTATCTTCTTTAAATATAAAATTGCGCCATGTTTCCTTGACTTATTTTTTCCTTTTTATATAGTTATAATTATTAAATGCAGATTATGAGCTTAGCTTAACAATATGTTTTCATTTCATTTCGTACATTCATATTTAACATTTTATTTTATCGATATAAATGACATTTACAATTAAAAAAGGCTCGTCAATACTTTTAACAGACAAGTTTAAGACAGTTGATGGTGGTGATATACATGGGGGTTTTATAAATTTTTGAATTCCTATATTAGCTGCAGCTGCTGGACCAGTCTTAGCAAATATTTTAAATAAAGTTGTTGACAAGGTAAGTGGTAAGTCATTAACATTAGAAATTTCTAATAAACAACCAATTCCTTTAAAAAAGTATTATCTCAAAAAGATAGACACAATAGAAAAAAATATTAGAGCACTCATGAATATGAACAATAAAGAGGATTCAGCTTGTGATGACGATATACCATTGTTATGTTTTGATAAAAGCAAACAAGTTGAAAATGTTAATCCAACAGAAGAAATTAAAAAGTTATTAAATATACAAGATCCTAGATTATTTGGAACAAAATTATAAACGAGTATTGCATACGTACCTATAAAAATAATAAACACCACCAACCACAATTAACATCAGCAAAATTTTGAAATTTATAATTATGTGTTATTGTATAATTTTTGGGAATTATAAATTTTTCAGGTAATGAATTACCGAATGAATCGAAGAAATAAATTGTTTTATTAACATCATCTATATACATAGCAACCCAATGTGTTCCATTTTCCCAGTCTAAATTAAAAATATATTTATGTAGATTACTCAACCCATCTGTTAGTATTTTATCAGAACATATGTTCACATCATTATCAGTAATTAATTTAAAAATATTTTCTAAATCAATATTTGATAGTTGTTTTCCATCATCTTTATTACATTTATTAATTATATAATTTAAAATCATTTATAATACATTGAATAGTTGTTGAATATAGCTTTGATTACCAGTTATAATATTAGTTTTCTTAGCATCATCAGCCTCAGAATTTTTATATGCTTTATAAATTATATCATTATTTTTATATTCTTCTTCAGTATTTCTACCAACTGCTTCCAATCTATTTTTATATTCTCTGAAGGATTTATAATCACATAATTTTGTTGGAAAACAAATACCATTTTTATTAATAGTATAAAATCCAGTTTTACTACAATTATTTAGACATTCATTAATTGTTTTAGCATTAATATTAATATAATTTTCTAAATCATTTATTATACTTTTATGAATAATTATTTCACTATAACTTGATTTCATTCCAGCTGGTATAAATGTACCAGTTTGTTGAATATATATTACGTGTTGCTGTCTATGTCTGCCTTCCGTAAATAATTTTTCTGCTAAATCTGTTATACCATTTTTCTTATGTGCATCGTCAAATATATTAAGACTGTGTGCTCTCAATTCATTTGGAATACATACTATCTTTTTCGTATCTATATATATTAAAATAAATAAAAGATTCTTTACATAATTCTTTAATTACTTGCATATCTTTTTCCAGTTCATTTCCATTAGGTAAAAAATAATTTATTTCTGAAATAGATTTTCTTTCCATACCAAATATTATTTCTTGAGCAATCGTTGATTTACCAGATCCGGATGGACCTATAATTATTATTCTTTTCGTTTGTGATAATAATTCACTACCCATTTTTCATTCAATTAATGATCTCAATCCAAAATTTATATTGTCGTTATTATTAAATAACTTTTTCTTTGGTCGACCACTATTAGTCATAATTAGTATTAATTAGTACAGTACAGTCTCGATTATCCGAAATAATGTGGACCAAAGTGATTTCGGATAATCAAAATTTCGGTTAATCCGAATTTTTTTTTGGAAAATAGGAGTTTAGGATGCGTATATCATTAGACCGACTTAAAAACATTTATGAAATATTTTACTTGAATTTATGTATTAATTTAAAAATAAACATCAACAAATAATTTGTTTAATTTTTATTACTTAATTTTTTTTAACATAGTATGTACATAAATGCCTAAATATGTATGTACATTCATAAAAGACATGTTAAATGCAACGTAAAATATAAGATATATATCCCATTCTACACTTTACTGTTTAAAAATGAGGTAATTTTTAACTTCACTCGTTTAGCACTACTTCTGTTTTTGGCCGCAATGTCTCTCCAACGTTTTATAAAAAGAACATCCGCGGCAGTTGCATTTTCTTGTTGTTCTACATAAGTTAACGCTTTCTCCAAGGCTTCTAGTCCTTCTGAATGTGACATTTTTACTGGAATATTGTCAGTGCATTCTACTTCGTCATCGTCATCACTGCTTATTTCATTAGCATTTTTGCAAACACTTTCAATTAATTCTTGGTCAGTCATTTCATCTTCTACATTATCACTGTTTAACCATTCATTAACTTCTGTTTCCGTAACATTTTCACATCCTGGTATTTTCGTGAAAATTTGCTGTAAACTTTCTTCATGATCGGACTCTGCTTCTGTGATACGTCCCTCCTCGTGTTGAATCAATTTTGACCAAGATTTTTCCAGGGTTCTACCTTTTACTTGATTCCAAGCTGAAGCTATCCAATATACAACATTTTTCAAGTTTAACTTCTTTAGACATTCACTGAGATTGGCACCCTCATCTACTTCTTCCAAAATATGCTCCAATAGCAAACGCCTGTAATTACGTTTTAAATTTTCCAGCACACCCTGATCCATGGGCTGAATGAGAGAAGTTACAGCAGGAGGCAAAAACATTGCTTTTATTTCCCCACTTTCAAGTTGCTCCGCACTTGGGTGACTGGGAGCATTGTCTAGTAACAAAACATTTTCTGGGGTATCCGTGCTCTTTTAAAAAAGACTCTACTTTTGGTACGAAATCTTCAAAAAACCAATTTTTGAATAGATTTGCATTCATCCAGCCTTTTTTTTTTATTTTTATACAAAACAGGAAAAGCATTGGGACGAATATTCTTGAAGGCTCGTGGTTTTGCTGAGTTACCGATACATAATAATGGAAGTTTGTGTCTCCCAGAAGCATTAGCGCATGCAAGAACAGTGATACGTTCTTTGCTACGTTTATAACCAGGTGCTCCAGCTTCCGTATTTGAAGCTAAGGTACTCGAGGGCAACATTTTGTAATTCAAGCCGGTTTCGTCACAATTGTAGATCTGGTCTGGTTGTAAATCATTTTCTTTCATAAGCTCCATAAAATTCTCTGCAAATTTTTTCGCGGTAGATACATCGGCAGACAACTTTTCCCCGCAAACTTTCAGTTGACGTACACCATGTCTTTTTTTCCATCGGTCTAGCCATTCATCACTTGCAGAAAAACTTTCAGGCGCTTCAATGACCGGCAATTCTTCGCTTAAACTCACTTCTTTTTGTTCCCCTATATCAACAAATGTTACAAGTGCATTTAGATATATTAATGGAAATTTATATTTTTTAAAAAATTCTACTTATTACGAATTTAATGAATTTACAAATAATCTAGTGAGAGCTGGTAAATTTGATTTAAGTTTGTTTAATATAATTTGTTCTAATAAGAGTATCTTGGAACAATTAAGAAATCTGTTATTAAGATTAACAACTGTTGAATAAAATTTTATTCTAATAAATATGAAAACCTGTACTAAATGTAATATTTCTAAACCTTTTGAGGAATATCATCAAAGTAAAATAACTATAGATAATTTACAATCTTGGTGTAAGCAATGTGTTTATGTTATTACAAATAACGATGAAAAAGTTGATTGTGAATGTGGGAAAAAAATAAATAAAAAATATTTAAAAAAACATTTAAATTCTAATATTCATAAAAACAGAATTAATAAAATAAAAAAGTGTAGTTGTTGTAAAATAGAAAAGTGTTATGATCAATTTCATAATAATAAATTATCAGGAGATGGAATAGGTTTTATCTGTAAAGAATGTAGTTATATTATTAATTCAGAAAAAATTAATTGTGAATGTGGAAAACAAGTTCGTAAATATTATCTTAAAGATCACTTGAATACTAACATCCACAAGAATAGACTAAACAAAATTATTTAATAAATTTTTTGTCTTATAAATGGATCAACAAGTGCAGAAGAAAAAAAGAAAAAAACATTTAATAATTTAAATATTAAACCAACATTACGAAATTTACAAAATATTGTTAGAAAAATATATCCTGAAAATTTTGATAAAATTAAACAACAAAAGTTAAAGGAAATTATGTTGGAAAGATTTGAACCCGATTACCTAATAAGACAAAGAAATGCTCCCCCCAAGTGGAAAAAGGCATTTAATCCATTTGAAGATTACTCAAAGAAAAGTAATAAAGAAATAGAAAAAGTTATTAACAAATTATATTCAAGAGAAGAAATAAAGGAAACGAAAAAAACAGGATTCCTGTTAAACTGTTTATAACGTCAAAATGATTTTTATTTTTATATAAATATATTTTTAATTTTCTATATTCACCTTTATAAATTATATTATTGAAATTCTCTGAACAAATTATAACTATTTGTATTTTTAATAATTTCTCAATCTTTTTTATTTCATCTAAGGTAAACATATCCTCATAATTTCTTCCAAGTTCATCATCATTCAGTAGTATATAAATTGTTACTTGTGGGCCAGGACATTTGGCGTCTTAAAAAACAAGGCAAAATCTTTTTCCCAAAAGTAATCATCCGAAAAAGATCTAAAAAACTTACAAAATGCCTTGATTTTAGACACCCCAAAAATTGCTCTTCATTTCTGGACCAAGCCAATTGGCGCATGCAAAAATCAATTAAAATTACCTCAAAACTGCTCTAAAACCATTGTCAAATCTCTAGATTTCACACACCTCAAAACAGCTTTTCATTTCTGGACCAAGCCTATTGGCGCATGGAAAAATCAATGAAAAACAACTTAAAGCGACTTAAAATCCTCGACACTCCAAGTAAAATTATTTTAAAAACCAGGAAAAACCTTTATAAATTCCCTAGTTTTTAGATACCCCAAAAATAGCTTTTCATTTCTGGACCAAGCCAATTGGCGCATGGCAAAGGTCTTAAAAATTATTACCAAATACATTTTGCATACCCCAACTGTATTCAACTATTATACGCACATAAAAAAGATACACCTAATTGTTCGAAGTCTACTAAAATATCTGAACACTCCATTATGGATTTTCATTTAGAGATCGCTATTAAAACTTTAATGTTATCGTAAACATGTTCGGTTTGTGTCTTAATTATCAAAAAATATCACACGTATACGACAACGTTTAACGTTGATCAAGCGTTGGTAATTTTAACAAAGACGTGAACGTAAACGTTGTCATGGCATGGAAATATTTGTTTTCAACACCCCAATATTCGACTATGCCTTCATGATAATTCTTGGATTCAGAATATTTACAGAATTAATAAAAATATGTGCAAAACATTCCCCGTTTTCATTCCGACTACAATCCGATCTATTCTTACAGCATCTCCTCTTTCACGACAGCTTATACCGTTTATAGGTATGTGTCTATCGAAGAGAATCATCGGCACGAAAATCAGTCCATGAGCCTTTGGCGAATCAACAGGACAGGCCATTGTTGTTCGATATTACTGTAAGTCATGAATAGATGGAAGAGTCCCAAAACCGAGAAATGTTTTGAGAATATTTGGCAGCACTCAGTTGCCCGTCAATCTTCGTGGGTCCTCAATCTCTATGGCCACTCGAGATCTCACCAGTTCAGACTTAAGAACAACTGCATTCTCAATAAAAAAGGCGGCGATAGGAATCGAACTCAAAACCTTGTAATTACCTATCTAACTCTTTACTAACTGAGCTATTTAGGTCTTGTCCATTATAATTTCTAATCAGCTACAATAATACATCAAATTGCGCAATATTACGAAATAAAAAAAGTTGGATTCGCAATAATTCGAACCCGAGACCCCTTGGATTGAACGCGAATATCTTACAAACACGCCTATAATGGATCTTATACAGTCGTTTTCGGATTGAATATATTATGCTAATTTTCTTATTGATTAAAAAAATGAAATTTTACGATACATAATACATACCCTAGTTACGAAGTTGTTTATTTTTTTAACAAGCATTCAAGTGAAAGCAATTGCAATGAAAACTGCTAAACTTCTCTTTACCGCACTAGTACGGTAAAAACTGTCATTACATTAAAAAGTTTGAAATATGATACATTACATACTGAAAATAAATAATTATTATTGAGAATTATTGTATTTGTTTATATAAAAAAAATTGCAAAACACCCACCTTTGGTCGCCATGGATAAGATTTTTTTATTATTTTACTGTTTTTCATCATAATAAAATTATAAAGCCCCGGTTGTATAAAGCTGTGTCTACTTTAACAAGATTTTGACAATCAATTAAACATGAATAAAACAATCAACACGTTCAAAAAGGGGTCACATGATCAGTTAAAATCATGTTAGTTGGCACATCTTTATACAACCGGCCAAAAATATATTATTTTAAGTTTGAAAGTTAAAAAAATATTTTAAAGATGCGAGTAAAATTTTTGCAAATTCCTTTATTTGAATATAATAACTATAAACTCATTTTACATGTTTCATAAACCTACTGTTTAACCTGATTTAGAAACGGAATTTAACAATGTAATAAACACAACAGGCACATTTCAGTCTTCATTTTACAAAGAAATCTCAAGTGGTGTACCAGACTTATCTGCATTCTTATAGACAATGCTTACTTTATTTTTGGAATTCACATTCAATCCCATACAAACACATTTGATATTTTCATTTGATAACTTTTTCCTCAAAATTTCTACATAGCGTTTACATTCAATTTGTTCAATAGCTCTTAATGCACTCTGACGGTACTTGACCTCAATTATTATTGCTATATTTTCTGAATTGAACGCAATGTCAAGTCTCCCTTTCCCTCCCGGCAGTTCAGTGCAACACATGTACTTTGATGACTTACACAAACAGTGGAAAATCACAGAATGGTACGCGTTTTCGTTGCGTTGGTGCCATTTTTTGCTCACATGTACAAATACCTTTTGCATAGATCTAATTAAACTCTTCACAATTTCATCACTTAATTCATCTGGATCATCTGGGAACTCATCGAACACATCCGTTACACGTGCAATGAGATAATCATAATTATCTCCAGCATACGTTTTCATCAGTTTGCTAAATTCGTTCTTAATAAGTGTATTAGGAATTTTAACTTCAAATATGTCTTCTTCTATATTTTTTCCATACATTAAATACCCTTGTTGCATCAGAAAGGAAACGAAAACATCAGGTTTTAACAGAGTCCTTTTCTCTTCCCACTTCAAAATTACATCACTCAGTTCTTGGAGGTGTTCTAGCCCTAATTTATATGGAATTTCACATTTGATGTGTCTTCCCGACAACAACTTTTCAATTGCGATCCGAACAATTGGTATGTTAAGTCCCTGTATTGCGCTCGCCATGATTCCAGACTGCTCCCAATAATTGCTTAGCTCTCCATTTTTTAGAGCGTTCACAATTGACCAAATAGGATATATCTGGACTCTACTCTTTCCAATACTTTGGTATCCGTTGTAATATGATGCCACTTTTTCTTTAGGCAGTTTGTTCACGCCCTGCCAAAATTTCTCAGTAAACTTTGTTGTGAGCTGCTCCAGTTCTTCTTCTGTTATGCCATAAAATACTTCATACCTATCATCATCACCCAGTGTTCCTCTGAGAAACATGTGTTTTATCACATTGTTCACTCCTGACAAGCCTACTGAACTCATATAAGATATCCCTGTGATTAAAGCACGAGCTATGAAACTGTCTTCTCGCTTCAAAAGTTTTTGAAAGAAAACGGTAAGCAGGTCATTAACCTTTTCGCAAATTTTTTTATTTATGAAGAGTGTGTTGCTAATGGGCGCGTCGTACTCGTCAATGAAAAGATAAATTTCATGATTGTAGTGTTGGTGTAAAATTTGAGCTAGGAATGGCAAAGCATCTGTTATATGGTTTGGCAATGAAGCTTCCAAAACTTCCAATGATATGGCTTCCTCTATTGGTTTTGGATACAGGTATTTGTCAAACTGTTCTTTATCGCGTCTGCCAAGCTGCTTTTCAGTTGACCACAGTAAATATTTGTGCTGATTGAATGCACTTCTTACGACACTCCTAAACTCAAGCAAAATTCCCAGATAATCATTACCACGACCAATCGATTGGAAATCTAAGTGAATGGTCGGATATTTCCCACGATGGCGAGAGAACCCATCCCACTTGGAAATTTCCAAGTTCCCATCTTCAAACAGACGCAAATTCATCTCAGGAAATGCACGATCATTTTCTGTTGATCTCAGGATTTCTTGTCCTACTTTATCTCCTGTTGTGTATACCTTCTTATTCACAAACTCTTTGACCATGTTCATGATGGTGGACTTGCCGAATCGTCTTGGTCTTGTTATCAAAATATATTCTGAATCATCGAAAAGCACCTTTATCATTTTTGTCTTATCAACAAAGTGGTCTGTTGCCTTGATCACCGAAAACAGTGCTGAACTACACGTGATCTTTGGTTCCTGTAACTAAAAGTCATTAAATTATTTAATTACTCACACAACAACAACTTACTTTGTTTCCATAGACAGCAGCAGTTCCACCTACACTCACAACTTCAACGTCGGAGCTTGTACCCTGGGAAAAAATACAGAAACATACAAATATTGAACATTCACACAATATTTACTTGTGAACAAGTAAGTCACTCACTGCAGCTAGTTGAAGTGTGTCGTGTGACCGTGTCCTTATCTCGCGTTTTGTTGCTGTTGTGGGAGTTGTGCGTGTATTCTGTCCTTTCTTTGTTCTATCACGAGGCATGATGAACTCAGGTGAAGAGAAAAAAATTGGACTGTTTATCAAGAAATCTGTAGCAAAATATAAACACAATTATTTGCATTGGGAAAGATCATTGATTTTTATATTTATTTATAATAATTTAATTATAAGAAGGGGTATAAATTGCCTTTAACCATACAAGTCAAATTAGACCGAAAACAAATCTCTATTACATGGCAAACCATAACCAACAAAAGTTTAATATTAGACAAAGTTTCTAAAATAAATTTAAAAAAAATGACAAATACGAAAGACAGTAAAATTGTTGCAGAGTATTACACACCATTAAAAACAAGACAACAATCTGAACTCCAACAATTTAAAAATAGTTACAAATCTTTTACTCAAGATAAAAAACTAAATATACCAAGAAATATCAATGAAGTAACGCAAATGAGAAATCGTAATTTTGCCATTGAATATCTCAATTCTACAGTAAATAAAAAACTAACAAAGACAGATTTTTGCAAATCTAAAAGTGTTTCGTCTTATAAACGAAACGAATTTATATATCGTATAGTAAGCATAAGTATTATTAATTTTGTATTATATATTCAATATAAGTATTATTCATTTTAATATTACACATGAAATATAAAGAAATAATAGATTATAGTATTTAAATACGTATAAGAGTCAGAAACAAAATTAATACCTCTGTATATGTAATTATTATATTCTTCTTATTGTATTAAGATGCAAACGTTTCACGATAAAATTTATGATACCGCGTATTACATATTTGTCATCAGATATGCATGCCCGGTACTTATTTATTTGTGGCACACATATATGTCAGCAATGTTATTATACCGGCACTTATTTATCGCTGCATTTTTCTAGATAAGTTTCAAGTTATATTTATTAGTTAACGTGCCTCCACATGTATACAGTTAGATTCAAAAACTAGATGCAACGTTTGCTGATTTGTAGGCACAATTTATACAAGCAAGGCGTTTCTTTGTAACTTGCCGACCTTTGTTCGTCATTTAGCCTAATGTGGCCTATTTTGTTAATTGAAGGGTAAATTTTGCTTACAATGTTTAAAAAGTTTTTAAATAGTTCTGCACGCGATGACTACAGAAGCAATTCGCTAAAGCAAGTCGCGAACTCGAGCCATAAGACAAGTCGAGAAGCAATTCGCTAAAGCAAGCCGCGAACTCAAGTCACTAAGACAAGTCGAGTAGCAATTCGCCACAGAACAACGTTCTTACAATACTCGTAAGAACAATGTTCAAGACAACAGTCCACATTAATTAATAACAGTCGCGAGTCTTAACATAATAAAGTTCTAGACAAACAGTCGTAAGAACAATGTTAAAGACAGCAATCGACTTTTAATATCAAGAGACACCAGTCTCATATTTTATCAAAAGACAACCGTCTTTCATTATACAACAAATTTTATGTATGAAGTAATGTAAATATGTAAATAAAGGTGTTAAATTGGATGTGCCGCATTTCATTAATAACTGTCACCGAAGATTAAAAAATTAGTGCGTATACGGCCTTACAACCCGTGCGTGGTGAGTCAACATAGGAGCGACGACCAAAAACACTAGTTGCCCCAACAAAAAGTATTTCCAGAAATTCCCTTAATTAAGATTGCATGTAAAACGAGAACAAACGGGAACAAACCAGAGCAATCCGGAACAAAAGAGAACAAATCGGAACAATTGGGAACAAAAGAGAAAAAAAATAAAATAAAAAATAAAAAAATATTCGATAACGTAGAACATAAAGCAGGTAGTCGTAAAAATATAAGTTTAGATGAAGAAACAGATGAATTAATTAGTAAATCTTTAGAAACTTTTCAGTCATAAATGGACAAACTAGTTTCATACATTCCCAACGATGAGAAAGAAAAATGGAAAAAAGATTTAAAACCTATTATTACTGAAATAGACAGATTAGAAGATGGAACAAAAATAGTTGGTTTCAAACAAGAAGTTGTAGATAAATATATTGCAAGAAAAGCAGCTAATTTATTCCTTGAACAACTAATTATGACTGACTGTGAGCTAGAGTCCGCTAATAATAAAATAGATGAATTGGAATATAAATTAGATAACTACAATAATTATGATCCTAAGAAGCTAGCAGAATTAAGAAACAAAACAGTAGTAATACCATCAAACATCGATGATGTAAAGAAAAGAACTTTGAAAATATTTGAAAGACATACTAAAAATATGAGAGCAATAAATGAAAAGATTCAAAAATTGTAAATTAAATGGAATGTACTGTATTCAAGAATTTAAATATATTCAATGAAGAATATCCAAAATTCCGAAAAAAGTTTTCAAGTCTCATTCAACAAGTTAATAAATTAAAAATTATTATTTTTGTTCTTATGTTTATTATCGTAATTGTAATTATTGTTTTCTTAATTTATTACTTCAACACTAATCAAAAATAGCGATTTATTCAACAATGTCCATGAACGTACCTATGATGATACTAATACGTGTCCATAAGCTAATGTATCTGTAGAATTAGGTAAAAGGTATCTTTTATCATCTTTCCAACTTAGAGACTTTTTCTTTACTTCTTCAGTAAATATATCATGTTTATGACTCCTGATCACTTTCTGTCTATGGAAGTATTCTTTTTGATTAAATAAGCAATTTTTGTAATCTTCAAAACTTATTTCTTTCTTCAATACTGCTTTTTTGATACCTTTTAATTTTTTCGAAACAGACGTTTCAGTTCTGTAACTGTACATTTTTGACCTTAAACCTATGCATTCTAATATCTTAATACCATTCAATTCATCTTTGAATTTCCCTATTACTTTCTTATTTTTATCAGAATATAATGGATGATCCTTTGGATAATCAGATGTATCAAAATAGTCGGGATTGTTTTTCATAAATTCATAGAAATCGGCATTTTTAATCTCATATATAAAGCTATCAGTGTCTCCATAAAGAAGTTTTACGTTTTCACTGAATTCATTTTTAATTACATTGTAATGGAAGTTATACATTAACCATTTCGATAAATCTAATACAGCTTGCCCAATATAAATTGGTTTATTAAACAATACTTTCGTTTTATAATTGTGAACTGCGCCAGGTGTTTACTAAATATAGTTCTGTGTTTAAAATTAGGTTTGTTTATCGCTTTTTGTAATTTTTCTTCATCACAATATAATTTAATATTTTGTTGGTTTCTAACAGATAGCATAGACTTACCATATGGGGCATTAACCATTAATTTCCAGAAATCTTTTTCAAAATAATTTTTCGCCTTTTGTCCTTGTTCAGTATTAAATTTTACATATGGTGCTATGAAATTTGACTGAGTAAATTTTATACCTCTGTGAACCTTTGTTATTCGAATACCTAAACTTTTATAAAGTTTTAATGTTTTGTAATGAATTATATAATTTTTCTTATCATAGAAATGACAAAGTAGTTTTTCTACTTTTCCGCCCGGAGGAATTCTATTTTCCGGAGCTAAAGGGAGATCATTGAATTTGTTATGAATTGCTAAGTCTACTGGAAATGCTAAATCGACTTCCAAAACATAACCCGTATCACTATCTGATACCAATATACCGTCGACATTTTTAATTTCATCACAAGTCAACCATTTAAAATCTTTTTCTGGTAATTTCTGAGATAAAGCCCATCCATATAGATTATTAGCATCTATATAGATAATCTGAGTATTTTCATCTGCTTGCGAATACCTGTTACTACACTGTGAAATACCTCCTCTAATTCCCTTTTCAAAAAACAAATACATTTCATAATCAGTTAATAATTCCAATTCCACTGAAGTATATTTGAGCATACAGTCCCAAGCTAACCCCGGAGTTGTATAATACCAAACAGGATCGAGTCCATAACTCTTTTCCAAACATAAGTCTCTAAAATTTTCAAATACATCAGTTAACAGCAAAACATCTAGTTTTAAGTAAAAAGCGTTCAAATAAATTTTACCTCTAGTAGCCCATGACAATAAAAATGTTTGTCGTAAATTGTACTATTTACATTTGCATCAGTTGTCAATTTGACAGAGTTGGAGCTTTTTGAAATTGCTTTGTAATTTAAAATTGATTTAAAATGGTTTTCACTGTTCAACACAAATCATTCATGGTTGAATCTTATTTTTGGAACGGACGTAATATTAACGGACAATGGCACTATTTTCTTGAAGAATGCTTAGAGGAATTTAGAAATATGTTTCCAAACTTCGTCTTTGATTTTGATAGTTTTTGGTACACAGTTAAATATTGCACTAAGGTTTTCAGAGAAACAGAGAGTGTTATACGGAAAGAAGACAGTGGCCGTCCGAAAAAATGTACGGAAGAGCTAGTTGACGATGTAACGCAAATTATGAATGATACACCAGGAACATCCATACGAGTATTCTCTCCACGAGTGGGTGTTTCAATTGGCACTTGTCATACAATTTTGAAAAAAGACTTACATTTATTTCCATATCGCATGGCCTATTATCAAGAAATCAAAGAAATTGACTATCCTAGAAGAACAACATTTTATCAGTGGTTCTTAAATAATTTTGATAATGACATTCTTGACAAAATTTTTCTCAGATGAATCATGGTTTTATCTGAATGGATATGTTAACTCACAAAATATAAGGATGTGGAATACTAAGAAACCGCATGACTGTTATGTTGTTCATCCACAGAAAATTGGTGTATGGTGTGCGATTAGTCGAAGGAAAATCATTGGCCGTATTTTCTTTAAAGGAGAAAGGTATCGACAAGAAATTATTATGACATTTATTGAACAGCTTAATGAAGAAGAAATAAATCAGGGTTACTTTCAACAATACGGAGCTAGAGTGCACACAGCTAGTGAAACAATTAATATGATACGGAAATTTATCAAAATCGGTTGATAAGTTTAAACATCGAACATGAATTTCCAACAAGATCTTGTGATGTTAACCCCTGTTATTTTTTTCTGTGGCCTTTTTAAAGAACTCAATTTTTTGGGTACAGATACCTGATCTTGCAGACCTTCAGATCAGAATTGCTGAAATAATTAACGAAATCGACGATATGCTACTACAAAACGTTTTCTCCTTCATTAGAAGATGTTAGAAATGTCTCGAACAAGGTGGTGGCCACTTTCAACAATTTTTATAAAATGTTACTTGTTTGTTGCAAATAAACGTATCTTATTTAGTTAAATATTTTAATTTTATTATTTTGACATTTATCATGTCATTCAAATAGTTCATAACCAACAAAATTCATATTAAGAACTTAAGTAAAAAGCTAAGATATATGTATAATTTCCATGGGCAACTTCGAGGTAAAATTTAGTTGAACGCTCGTTATAAATCATGCCATTCACCCAAGTTTTTAATTTTAAAATGTTTCCATACTTGAACTGCATGTTTGAATTCTTCTTGAGAAATTCCTTCTTTTGTGAGCGAAGAATAAAATTTATCTATTGATGGAAGTTTTGTTTCAGAAAATTTCTCAAAAGAATCCATGTATTCATAAGGATATATTCCTTTTCTAATTATCTTGCTTTTTTCTTTCCTAAATAACACATCTAATTCACTATTTGAAAAGTATTTAATTATTTCTCTCAACTGACTTGATTCCAGATTAGATGACAAATTGTCTAGGCTACTTGCTAAAAATCTAAATGAATCGATAAATCTCAATTCGATATATCCATTATCATCCATTCTTAAAATTTTACTGAAAGAAATATACTTCTCTTCGTTATTAGGTATTAATTTCAATTGACTTTTATCTTCTCCTAGATTTTTTATAAACAAATGACAATCGTAAGAACTTAAATTATGAAACAAAATTGGAATAAACAATGGTTGTCTATATTTCAAATTGCATTTTCTACAAGCAGCTCCCCTATATTTTCCAGTGTAGTGATCATGATCTCTTACTTTTGGGTTTTCTATAGAAAACACATTTTCACAAAGATAACAAATGTTTGTTTTTTTATATTCTTCTAGTTCGATATCTTTTATGGGTTTATTTTCTTTTAATAACTTATATATTGTTCTGGCATGTTCAGTTATTCTTTTTATAAAACATTTATCACTTTCCTCTCTGTAAATTTCCAATAGGTTATCAATATTATTATAAGCACTCTTAACGTATAATCCATAACCACAGGGAATATGAGATTGTGTTTTATGAGTATATGATGATTCAGGATTTGGTTCGCATGTATGAATAGGTTTCAAAATCGGAATAAATTACATACGAATGTCCTAACATGCTTTGAATATTTTTAAATTTTAATACATTATCTTCAGGCATGTTCGGAACACATGGTTCATTACTAAAGCACACATTTTGATGTTTCTTTAAAGCATCTTCAGTTCTAGCGGAGTAGTTTAAACATCTTTTACAGAAATGTTTTTTGTTTCTATTTACTTCCAACTGATCATTTAACAATCGACTCAAATTCTTGATCCAACAATAATGATTGTTGTCTTTATTTCCAAAGTATAGTAAGTCGATATTCATTTCATAGAATCGCTTCTTATTATGATACAAAGGATAAAATATTTGTTCTTCGTAACTAAACACGGTAACATTAATTTTATTATGTGATTCAAATTTAGGTATGTCCTGGATTTTGACAGGAAAATTTATTCCTTCAAAATTTAATTCGTTTATATATTCCGGCTTATTATAATGATTCAGTCTATCTACATGTTCTTTTGCTTGATGTAAACAGGATATTACGCTGTACATAAAGCATTTGTTATCGTTGTTTTTAACATTAACGCAAGCTTTTATATCTTTAATCCACTTGGGTAATTCTACATATGAATTTCCGCTTAAAGGTGTATATTTGTTTATATTAATGCGCAAATAATTTATATTTTTCAAAGTCCATCCAGATCCCTTTTCTTGTAATTCATCACATTTTGATATAAATAAATCCTTTTGTTCATCCCAATATTCCTCCAGACCATCTTTTTCTCTTTGTATAACATTTAGTAACTGAAATTTATGTATCATTGTAAAGTCTTCATTTTCCAGTTTCATAAACTCGCATTCCATCTCTAAATTAATTTTAATATTTTTATGGAGATTTAAAGCATTTATAATTATTTTAATAGCCTTTTCTTTTATCATATCCATGTGTTTCCATATCTATACCTTCTTCTAGATTATTATGTTGATACGTTAATAATCTTCCCTTAAAAGCAACCTGACTAAAATAAAATCTGGCTCTGGATTATGTCTTGCTTTATGCAACTGCATTCGACTTTCCTTAATATATTTTCCACATTTATCACACTTGATCCTTTTTACTCTTTCTTTTTTCGGTTTAGGAAATATGGCATCATTAAACGGAAATATTTCCAAGCTGTTTTTGTTTCCTCTTTTTATTTTTAATTGCTCTTCAGCATTAATAATCTCGTTTATCAATTCTGACTTATTGTATCTTTTAATGTATCTTATACCTAAGGATTTTGCCATATTACGTAATTCGAGCAAACGACGACTATTCAAATCATGTTTTAATTTATGCAAATGTATTCGAGTTTCCTCGATATATGTTCCACACATATCACATTTTATCTTCTTTACTCTATTTTTTTTTGGTTTAGCAAATATATCGTCATCAAACTGAAATGTTTTTAGGTTCTTTTTTTTTCTTTCTCTTTATGTAGCTGCATTCGGGTGCTTTTGATATATTTTCCACATATGTCACATTTGATTTTCCTAACTCTCTTTTTCCTTGGTTCAGCAAATAAATCGTCATCAAATGAAAATATTTCTGAATTCGTTTCGCTCATGAGGACTCTGTCCGAATTCCGCAAAGGAGGCATAATTGATTTTTTCCGTTTTTTATTTCCTTATGTAATTGCTCTTCAGCTTTAATAATAGCTTTTATTAAGTCTGCTTTATTATATTTTCTAATATATTTGATGTCTAGTGATTTTGCAATATTAAACAGCTCAGATAAACGAAGATTACTTAAGTTCCTTCGTTCCATTTATTATAGGAAAAAATCTAACAAACAATTTTTAGTAAATAAATAAATTCAATCCATTTTTATGCAAATCTGTTTTTATATGCCTTTTAAAATTAGTTCTAGTGTAATATCTACCACAATCACATAATAAACGAGTAGAATTAACTGCTTTTTTACATTGTTTACATGTTTTTTCATATTTATTTCTATAGTTATAAAAATCATCTGGACATTTTAATTCCAAACAAATGGAGCAAAGACTTGTCATTTATTAGAAAATTTATTCATCAAAGACTTCAAGATTAGGAAAGTGTATTTTAAGAAAATCTAGTTTTGCCAAGGTTAATACGTTATTTTCATACATTTTAAACTGATTAAACATATTCCGATATACTAATCGTTCAAAGTCATTATTGGCTTTACTTCTCATATCGTTTAACCTTTTCTGAAACATTTGCCATGCTTCTTGGTCATCGTTATGTGAGCGATTCATTTAATTTATTACATTTTTTTTCATAAGAAATTATCTATAAACAGTGCATGCTAAAACACACTGTCCCTTTTTAGGTAAAATTGTGATAAGCCTCGAGATTCAAAAAAATATGTGTGGTATAGGGAGGTGATCAATTTAATGTTTATTTAATTAATTATCAAAAAAATAAATACTTGTAATAAAAGGGATCTAGTACAATATGTGAGGCAATATGGGACCTACGTATTATAAAAAGTCTACATAAAATGAATGAAAAGCTAGATATCAACGTAGGTTCAAGAGAAAAGACAGCAATTATTTTAGAATAATAATAATATAAATAAAGCTATTAGAAGTAATTATATGATGAAGACAAATAACGTACGGAAAGAATTTTATCATCCAAGAAAGAAGAAGCGAAAAATTGACATCAGAGGGACTTCCCACAATACGAAAGCATGGCAAATGAATTGGAGCAATTGAAAAACGATAACCTGAAACTGAGACAGCTAGTATAAATGGGATCGTTCACTCCATAATAAAAAATAAATTAAATTATTGACATAGATAATACTGTTACTTGAAAGTTTATGATCAAGACTTATTTTTCATATTAGACAATGATAATCAACCTTTGTTTAAAGGTAAAGATTTAGCAAAAATATTGGGTTATGAAAAATCAACAAATGCTATGAAAAAAATATAGCAGGAGACATATTTGAAGTTAAAATTGATAGTCGTATTTTTTGGAAATACATATGTTGTTTTTGCAGAAAAAGAAAAATATTGATCACAAATAATTTGCTTCAATTCATGGGATTTATTGAAGAAATAACGCGATTTTAAGAACTTTTTAAAAGACAAGGAAATCTCATACGAAGAAATAGATTATAAACATGCTAAAGCAAATTTGTATAAATATATGCAAAATGATTAAAAATTTTAAAGAATTAATAATGATGTTGAATAACAATAAGGCAAAAAAAGTTAGGAAATATTATTTTAAATTAGAAGCATTGCTAGATAAATAGGAAACTAACGTTAACGAATATAATCTTCTAAAGCAATACATAATTATAAAATTAATGCTAATCCATTAAACCTGTTTGACTTTATAAATAAAAATAACTACTCCTATAAAATTAATTTGAGTACGTGGGTGACCGATATATGGTTTACGTTATTTAAAAGAAAAATATAATAATAACAAATGATCTTTTATGCTTTATACAATATGGAATTTCAGTGGGGGGTGGCTATCCCCCACTGAATTTACGCGATATTAAGAAAGATTTAAAGAAAATTTTAGAAAACTATAAAATAGAATACCAAATAATAAATTATGATAAGATTAAAAATGAATTATCATATTATAAAAAATTGATAACAAAATATATTATAAATGTTTCGCCAAATAATTTAAATAAAACAATATGGATTTTATTGAGTGTTCGTAATATTAAATCCCTAATAATAACATTAAATACAAAAACGGATCAAGAAATTAGAGAATATTATATTACTTTGGAAGAAATATTTTATTCATATTTGGAATACACTAAAAAGTTTTATTTGAATATAGGAGAATCACTCGAAAAGATAGTCAGATAAAGCAAATTGAAACGATAATTGAAATTAAGAGAGATGGTTTAAAAATATTATCAAGTTAACCAAAGACCATATAATAGTATAATAGTTTTATAGCAAAGATTCGGTAATAAACAATATAACAACAATTGTGGTAAAGACATGTTTTCATTATAATTTAATCGATGATGACAATGTAAACAGATAACTCATCTTTGATAACCTAAGCACAACAAATTGTCCTTAAAAAATTCCAACTTTTAGATTACTTCAATATATTTTTTTTTTGGAATGCAACTAACTTTGAGAGAAATTGTGTTGTTGATAGAATGAGTAGGTAAGTTTATCAACGGTCAAGCTTATTTGCCTGTAAAGTATGCTATTATAAAGTAACTGCGAAAGGCAATTAGTTAACTTTAACAAACAAGTTGAGTTTAATGAATAATTGGTATTCTGAATATAGGTATGTCTTTCTTCCGATAAATGAGATTATTCACTTACTTCCAAGTATAAAAAAATAGCTGCAGTCAAATACCTATTGTGTGATTTGGACCTTTCTGGATTATGATACTAGCAAACTAAGAATAGAAACAACTTACAGTACGAGTCAGCTTTAAGCAGATATTTTCTCTGCGATATTTAAAAACCTTTACAAAAACACAAATTCGTACAACACGTGTTACAACTTCCCAGTGATAACAGTATAATAAATATAATTATTCTAGTTATTAATTACTACCATGTTTTGGACGCGAAAACAATGTTTTTCTTTTATGACATTGAAAAACGATAACAATATAAAAACCACGTTCGTGGGTCCAGGGTTGCCAGGTTGGGCGATAAATAGCCGATTGGGCTATTGAAAAAGGTTTGTTGGCGATCAGTTTTATTTAATTTGCTACAGGCTACCATCTCAGGCTATTAACTTTCTACCAAGGCTATTTTAGGCGACTTTTTAAAAATAGTTTAGGATACGTTCCTAAAATGGATATTATGAACACATCCTCTAAAGTTAAAATGTTCAATTATTTATCTTATTAGTTGGGCTATAAAGGTCATTTTTATGTTTCCACCACATATTGGAGTCTTTTGTTTTAATAGTTTTATGTTTTATGCATTTATGTAGTCCGTTAATCCGTTATTTTACATATTTTATTTATGTATATTTTTCACTTAATTATAAGTTCATTATAATTTTTTAAAATATGCTACCGAAAACAAAGTATGCTAAATATACAAAAAAATATAATAAACAATGGGAGGAAGAGATACAATTTAGAGGTAGTGTTAATTTTGTTATTGTTATCTTTATTTTTTTGACCCATAATTGTATGCATTTTTAGATTGGTTAGAAGAGAGCAAGGTAAAAATAGGCGCATATTGCAAAGTATGTAAATCTGAGTTGCGAGCACATAAAACAGACCTAACTAAACATGCATCTACAAAAATGCATATAGAGAATTTACGAAAAAGTGCATATAGCACTCGACCATTAAATCAACCTTCGTTAAAATCATTAGGTAATTACATTAAATTGTTTTTCTTGTGTAGTAGTTTTTTCACAATTTCTAATTTACACTTAGGAATTATAAATAATGAAAACATAACAAACACAAAAAAAGACAAAGAACTGAAACTAGCCGTATACACTGTAATGCATACATCAATATTAAGTGTGAATCATCTTACTGACCTTTCAAATGCAACAAATATGCCAGAAGAACAATATAGAATGCATCGAACTAAATGTACTGCATTAATAATGAATGTTATTTCTCCAGCTATTTTGGAGGACCTAGTTGATGATCTCAATGGTGTGAAGTTTTCATTAATTTTAGATGAGTCTACAGACATTTCTGTACATAAATACATGGCAGTCTGTATTAGATTTTTTAGTAAAAAACCTAATAGTGTATGCACAGATTATTTGGGTATGTTTGAAGTAAACAGAACTACAGCCGCAGACTTATACGAAGCCTTAAAATCCTTTCTAAATAGTTTAGGAATTAATTATCTAAATATCATTGGCCTAGGTACTGATGGAGCAGCAAATCTTTGTGGAAAAAATCATTTACTATTTACGTTACTGAAAAATGATATTCCAAACTTGCAGTTAGTAAAGTGCATATGTCATTCAATTAATATAGTAAGTTCAAAAGCATCTGAAGAACTCCCAGCTTCATTAGACTTTTTAATAAGAGAATCATACAACTGGTTTTCTTATAGTCCTTTAAGAAGAGTAAATTATAAAGATATATTTATTTTATTAAATAATGGAGAAAAATCATTTTTGAATTTAATACAGCCTTGTGAAACAAGATGGCTTTCTCGATATAATTCTGTTGAAAGAATTTTAAATCAATGGTTAGAACTAAAAACACACTTCGATATTGCAGGTTTAGATGAAAAGTGTTATTCAGCTAGAACACTAGCAGATATGTTCAAAGACAATATTAATTACCTCTACTTAACATTTTTAATGCCATTGCTTAAGCAAATAAATGACTGTAATTTGTTATTTCAACACACTAGCCCTGATGTTGAGACTATTTATGATAATTTAAAATGTTTAGTCTTTTCAGTCAGTCAAAGAATATTAAAACCCACTTTTCAAACTGCTTTCCAGCAGGAAAAATATAACATTAACTATTTGAAGCAAACCTTAGAAAATGAACTGGCATTTTTAAGTATAGATGAAGTAGATTTTGGATATGGTTTTCAAATAAAATTCACTGAATTAAAAGATACTTTCTCTTATGAATTAGGTATCATGCTGAAAATGCGTTGTTTCAATTATTTGAAAAGATTATGTGTGGAGTTGGCTAAAAAAATTCCAAACAATATGGAATTATTAGAAAAATTAAAATATTTTTCACCAAAAAATTGTCTTTCACAGTTACGGCCATCTTTTGCTGATTTACCAATACATATTTTACAAGAGTCCTCAAAAAATATAAATACTTTGGAAGAGCAGTGGAGAAACTTATTATCTATAAATTGGACAAATCAATTTCTAAGTGGAGTAATACCAGTAGATACTATAGAATTCTGGTCTTTTGTACGACTATGAAAATGCCATAAAAGAAAAACGTTTTCAATTGTTAAGTGAATTTATACTAAGCCTTTTATCTTTACCTGTTAGCAACGCCGTGGTGGAGAGGGTATTTTCAGTCATGAATGTGATAAAGACAAAACCAAGAAACCGAATGAATCTCAAATTAATGGATGCATTGGTACGAATTCGTTTGCATTTATATGCAAAAAATGAATGTTGTAAACACTTTAAACCCACTCACAAAATGTTCTCCTTGTTTACAAACCAAATGTATACTAGTTACGATACTACTGAAAAAGAAAAATCAGATGTGATGGATGAAATATGGGATATATGCGTTTGATGAATGAATATATATTGTACATAAACTTATAATTCTAAATTTAATAAAGTTGTTTTGGTGAATGTGGCTGGGTTTTACACTTCTGCGTAATCACGGGTCGTAAATCCGCAATAGCTAAATTTCGTTGAATATTGTCGTTAATTCAACTTTGAATATAAGTTCTTCTTTCGCTCAGTAGTTCGCAGAATAAAAAAGACACTTGTTGAAGTCACAACACTCTTTAATTATTAAATTATAAACAAAAACTAAATTTACATAAGCGACAGCAAAATATATAATTACAAAAAAACACTCGGTTACATATTTAATTTCAGTAACGCTTTGAAGTTGCTGGGAATAGCGCGTGTATTCCCTTTGATGGATCTTAGCAAACTTAAACTATATTATTAAAAATATTAGGCGAGTAAGGGTAAATGCAAATCATAGACACTTACGATTGGTCGAAAAAACTAGTTACATGGGTTTATCCAGACGGGACTTGAGAGAAATCGTGTCTCCGAAATGGTATTGTGTAATACCAGAGTCCTTTGATAATGTGACCGTAATAAAACTTGTAAAGGTTCGTCTGTTTGAACGGACAACGGCGTGTTTATTACAATAGGCGGTAAACTTTTGATTTTAACATTAAAAGGCTTAACTGGGGTGCCTATACATACGGTGACCTTAGCGGCTATACCTTAAGTCGGAACAATACAAGATAGTAAAAGGCCTGGATGAATGATCATAAACTAAGTTGATAAATTCCTGTTAAATACATTTTGTAAAAGGGATGTTATAATATTGAGGTCAACGCTGTCATAAACGTTAATAACGGGGAATGCCTGTTCCTTCTAAATGAAATGATAAAATTCAAAATTAAAAAGAAATCTTAGAATACCTAGAATTACATGCCTATAATTAAATTGATTAATTAAAAAACTTATTGATTAAAAACGTTGTCCAGGTTTCTGGACATGCCGGCCTCCTTGAAATAGTATGCAATATCTTTTCAATAGGACTTATTAATACAGTGGTAAATGCTATCTTATGCTAAAGAACTAAATAAAATAAATGTAAAACACAATATCTAAATCTAATGTCAGTCCCTACAAAAGTTGCTGAAATGAATGTCAATAACATATTAGTTAGAATCTATGGGCAAAACACACATTTTCGTAGCACAACGTTTCACTATACCACTTATTGTTTTAACGGTTACTACTCTGATGATGCCATCGCTGCCTGGATGAACTTCTAGGACACGCCCTAATCTCCAGTGACAAGGGGGAAGGTTGTCCTCGCGAATGATGACCAAGGCTCCGTTGGTGAGAAGAGACTGCCTGCTGTGCTTCCACCGGCAGCGAACTTGTAGCTCGTTCACATATTCCTTGCTCCATCGTGACCAATAATGTTGGGTTAATTTTTGCAACCGCTGATAAGCCGATAAGCGATTATCAGGCAGCTTCAGCAATGCGTGTTGCGGGAGGGCCGTTACTGGCCGGCCAATTAAAAAATGTCCAGGGGTAAGTGGATTCAGGTCATTAGGATCATTGGAGATGGGGGATAAAGGGCGTGAATTTAAAACTGCTTCTATTTGTGTCAATACAGTCGCGAACTCTTCGAATGTTAGAGACGCAGAGCCTAAAACACGCCTTAAATGTAATTTCGTTGATTTGATACCAGCCTCCCAGAGCCCACCGAAATTTGGAGATCGAGGTGGTATGAAATGCCAGTAGATGCCTTGTTCGGCGTTAAAGTTTTGACTTACATTAGGCCATTCATCATTTTTTTGGAAAAGCCAATTAGGACCATGCCACCACAGAGCGTTATCACGCAGCGCTGATGCTGACGTGCCGCGAGAAAGTAAATCTGCTGGATTGTCCTGCGATCTAACATGGAACCACTCCTGCGGCTGGCTGTGAGATTGTATGAGTGCTACTCGGTTGGTAACGAAAGTTTGCCAGCGCGAGGGAGGGGATTTGATCCATGCTAAAGTGATTGTGGAATCAGACCAGAAGTGATACGATGTGAAATTGAGTGTAATTGCCACTCTAATTTTTTCAATTAAATTTATTAATAGGGCTGCCGCGCAGAGTTCAAGGCGTGGCAAGCTGACTTGACGTAAGGGTGCTACACGCGATTTGGCACATAATAAATTTGATGAATATTGTCCGTTAGCGTCGATACAGCGTACGTACACGCATGCACCATAAGCGCGTTCGGACGCATCAGAAAATCCGTGGCACTCAATAGCGCTCGAGTTTAAAAGCCAAGCGTATCTTGGTATATTATAAATGACGGGGCGTGAGACCTCATCTAAGAATTTAACCCACTTACAGTGTAAATCTTGGGGAATGGATTCATCCCACGATACTTTACATTGCCAGAGTCCTTGCATGATTAATTTAGCTACTATGATTACAGGACCTAATAATCCAATAGGATCAAATATCTTTGCGGTAGTGGAGAGTATGGTTCGTTTTGTAACAGATCTAGGAGAAGGTAAATGCGCAATCTCATATTTTAACACATCTAGCCTAGAATTCCATGAAACACCTAATGTTCTTGATTCAGAATCATCGCACAGTTTGAGGTGTTCTGAGTCATTTGCATTTTCAAAATTGATTGAAGTATTACTCTGCCATTTTCTTAAATTAAAACCGGCAGACTTTAATATGTCAGTAATTTCGTCCTTTATTATTTCAAGATTCTCAATTGAATTACTGCCCGTTAGGAGGTCATCTACATAAAAATCCCGTTTTATAATGTTGCAGGCCTGAGGAAATTGTGCGCTATAATCTATAGCTAATTGTTTAAGACAGCGTGTGGCAAGAAAGGATGCGGACGCCGTGCCGTACGTTACAGTTTGTAACTCATAGCATCGTATATCTTCAGAGCAATCTGACCTCCAAAGTATACGATGGAATTTGCGATCTGCATCAGAGAGGAGAACTTGTCGATACATTTTCTCTATATCGGCAGTTATTACGAATGCGTGCTGCCGAAATCGTATTAATAATGAAAATATGTCGTCCTGAAGGGGTGGACCTACATGCTGGATATCGTTAAGCGATACTCCAGTTGTCGTTCTTGCGGATCCGTCGAACACCACGCGTGTTTTCGTTGTTGTACTGGAAGCCTTAATTACCGAGTGATGTGGAAAATAATAACTTTCATATTCGCTTTCATTACTATTTTCCTGTATCAGTTTCATGTGACTTAGATGCTCGTATTCGTTCATGAATTCGATATAATCGTGTTTTAAATTTGGATTTTGATTTAATCGTTTTTCTGTAGCGTAAAATCGCTTTAATGCAAGATGTCGCGAAGCTCCTTAATTCTGCTTATCACGAGAGAAAGGGACTGCGACAATGAATCGTCCCGATTGATCACGGGTTGTCGTATTAATGAAATTGCTTTCGACTTCTTGTTCGCGAGGTGATAGTTTCATATGCGAATCACATTCTTCCAGCTCCCAAAACCTTTCTAATTGCTTATCTACGCTTAAGTGGCAGGTTACCCTATTGTGTGGTTGAGATTCAGCAGCGGGTAACGGACCTGACAATATCCAGCCTAAACGAGTTTTGTGTAATATGGGACCGGTTTCGCCTAATCTTAATTGGCCTATGCATAATAATTGCCAGAAGATGGATGCTCCCAATAACATATCAATTTCGCCTTCCTTGTTAAATGTTGGATCGGCTAAAGTGAGATTATTGGGAATGTTGAGAAACGAAGAGTCAAATGAAACCATAGGCAGGTTTTCAGTTATCTTCTCTATAACTAGACAGTTTAAAATTACTTCGAATGAAGTACAGTTTGAACGCACGCGTACATCAACCTTGCGCTTTATATTTATTGCATTTTGATTAATGCCGGACACGGTAGCTTGTGCGGGTGAACCGGGCAATCGTAATCTTTTAAAAAACTTATCGGTAATTAAATTAGATTGGGAGCCATTATCTAATATAGCTCTACAAGTATGCCAAACACCGGAACTATCGGCGACACGAAAACGAACAGTAGATAAAAGTATCTGACTAATTTCACTTGACGCTACGTGAGTCACTATGATTGAATTTGATTGGGATGGTGAGGTATTTGTGTCATTGATAGTGGGAGTCATCCTTTCATCGATATGCAATAGAGAATGATGCTTTTTGTTGCACCGTTTACAAGAATATTTCGATTTACATGATGATATGTTATGACCCTTACCTAAGCAATTTAAACACAAATGCCCTTTCTTTACAGCATCAATTCTGTTACTCGTATTCAACTTCAAGAATGATTCGCATTTATTGATGAAGTGCGAGTTACCACAGTGATTGCAAACACCGTGACCTGTTGAAACCAAACTACTAGTTTTTATTCTACTGCTCGACGTAGAACCAATTTCAATATTAGCTTTTTCTAATTGTCTACATCTTTTATTTAAAAATGATTTTAAGTCGTCTAGTGTTGGGAGTATGTTAATATCACTAGATGTTTCGGCATCCCATTCACGCTTTGCTGAGGTGTCTAATTTCGTGGATATTAAATAAATAATGAGCGCGTCCCATGAATTTACTGGTAATCCCAAACGTTCCAAGGATCGCCAGTGCCAATTTAAATTGTCCAATAATTCGCGTAATGCCTTATATGAATCGCGCTTAATGCTATTTATATTAAAAAGAGCTTGTATATGACTATGAACTATAAATTGTTTGTTCTCAAATCGTTCATTGAGCAAGTCCCAGGCTACCGCGTAGTTGTCATCAGAGATTGATACTGAATTTAGAATTGTCGCGGCATCGCCCTTTAAACATATATTTAAATAATGGAGTTTCTCCACGTTGCTTAACGAAGCGTCGGAGTGGATCATGCTTTTAAATAAATCGCGAAAATGATACCATTTGTCAAAGGACCCGTCAAATGTGGGTAAACTAATAGATGGTTTCATAGCTTTGTTTGATTTAGCTAAGATAGGTGTAGCGAATGAGGAATTAGCTGACGGCGTGTTGCTTTGAACATTTATTGATGTTGAGTTTTGTAAAAGGCCGAGGGCTAGTGCATGAGCGGCAAAAAACTTCTCCTCGAAGTCCGCATTTTCTTGTTCGTGATCGTCCAAGTTATCATCGAGCAAGTCTAATAATTGATTTTGAATCTCGTTAAAATCGGATAAAATCGCGTCAAGTTTATCAAATTTGCTTTGAAGTAATATGTAGTCGTTTGTTTGTCGTGCTTCGTTTGCACACAATTCTTCAACATACTTAGTAAAACGTGTTAACCGCGATTTAATGGTACCGCGTTTTCTATTTAATTTTTCTAGTTCTGACATCGACATTTTGACACAAATAGATAGCAGAAATAAAGACAAATAGGTTAAATAGAAAGGATAAAATAGGACTTACTTGGAATCCGTTGTTCGATTGTGTGAATCACTTGCAGGTTGTTCCTCTTCCTCGGGCGGAAGTATATACCTCTTGATGATTCAATTTGCTTGGCTTATGTAATCTCTGGACCGAAAAACCATGTGTTAGATAATGCTATACCCGGCTTGTCGGACCATGCGTTAGATATTATCTTCGGCTCGTCGTTGGACTATGCGTTAGATACTATATCCGGCTCGAAGGACCATGTTTTGGTGAATGTGGCTGGGTTTTACACTTCTGCGTAATCACGGGTCGTAAATCCGCAATAGCTAAATTTCGTTGAATATTGTCGTTAATTCAACTTTGAATATAAGTTCTTCTTTCGCTCAGTAGTTCGCAGAATAAAAAAGACACTTGTTGAAGTCACAACACTCTTTAATTATTAAATTATAAACAAAAACTAAATTTACATAAGCGACAGCAAAATATATAATTACAAAAAAACACTCGGTTACATATTTAATTTCAGTAACGCTTTGAAGTTGCTGGGAATAGCGCGTGTATTCCCTTTGATGGATCTTAGCAAACTTAAACTATATTATTAAAAATATTAGGCGAGTAAGGGTAAATGCAAATCATAGACACTTACGATTGGTCGAAAAAACTAGTTACATGGGTTTATCCAGACGGGACTTGAGAGAAATCGTGTCTCCGAAATGGTATTGTGTAATACCAGAGTCCTTTGATAATGTGACCGTAATAAAACTTGTAAAGGTTCGTCTGTTTGAACGGACAACGGCGTGTTTATTACAATAGGCGGTAAACTTTTGATTTTAACATTAAAAGGCTTAACTGGGGTGCCTATACATACGGTGACCTTAGCGGCTATACCTTAAGTCGGAACAATACAAGATAGTAAAAGGCCTGGATGAATGATCATAAACTAAGTTGATAAATTCCTGTTAAATACATTTTGTAAAAGGGATGTTATAATATTGAGGTCAACGCTGTCATAAACGTTAATAACGGGGAATGCCTGTTCCTTCTAAATGAAATGATAAAATTCAAAATTAAAAAGAAATCTTAGAATACCTAGAATTACATGCCTATAATTAAATTGATTAATTAAAAAACTTATTGATTAAAAACGTTGTCCAGGTTTCTGGACAAAAGTGTATGTGGGTTAATAAATATAACATGTTATTAAACTTCTTATTAAATGTGTTAATCTATTATACTTTCATTAAATGCGATTGTTAGAAACAACAGTTTTTTTTTTCTTTACAAGCTTATTTAATAAAATTCAAATTTCTCAGTTTTAAAATGTAAATTACTAAATGTCCACAACCAACTATACATGCATTCTACGATGCAGGCGATTGACAAAAACGCCTATAATTTTTATATTTATCTAAAATTACTTATTATTTCACCATAAAAAGAAGATTTTTAAAAAACTTTGGTCAATTCGCCAGTAAATGTGGCTACTTTGATTCTATAATTTGGCTACAACTCAGAAAAAATATCTGGCAACCCTGCGTGGGTCAGGATTCAGTTATTTGATTTACTTTAATTTTAGACACAATCGTTGAAAATAAACATAATGTCAGACGAATTATATTTTACTTAACATTTAATAAATATCAAGACATTGACTTACCTTAGGTTAACAACGATTGAACAGGATTGAACACATAGACTGACACAGATTGAACAGCTATGATCACAAGTGTGCACTTGGATAGGAATTCAGAGAATATGAATAAACAAGAGGAGCCGCCTTATGCATAGTCGCGAAGTTAATAGGGTGTTAGTACGCTATTAGTTAGTAGCTACTAAGAGCGTACTAAGATGCTTTTATCTGTTCGTATTCATAGTCGCGTATTTCATCATACTTAGTGGCTACTAACTAATAGCATCTTAGTAGAAAAAAATATGTGGCAACCGTGAAAACGGAGTTCGCAGGCATGCGCATTTTGCATGAAGGAGACATTTAAAATAGTTTACCTATTGGAATTGTAGGTTATTTTAAATAATCTTATTTGTTTTAATAAATTTTATGATTTTTTGCTTTTAAATTTGATATAAGAAAAATGTAAGTGTAATATATAATCTTACTTAAAATTTGTATTACTGAAATTATATAATTTTGAAAGTATGGAAAATCTAGTTGATATACAAGCTGAGTTGCAAGAAGTTGAGGAAGCACGGGTAGATATCATACGAAATCCCAAAGCTTATGGTGATGATATAGGTATATACATATTTAACTGGCTTTGTAATTACTGAATTTATTTTAGCGGAACAACATGGATTCACATGACAATATCCACAGCAATTTATTCCGACAACAATTATATATGAAGATATTTTAATTAGTAGACTTTAACAATGTTAATACATAATTTATTATTTATTGAAATACTTTAGGGATATTTTGATATAATTTTTATTAGTATTAAATATAATATGTATATACATTTATAAGTATCCACATGTAACAAATATTCATACCTACTTTATACATGATGCAGTATTTACACGTAACTTAGATATAATTATACCTACTTTATTCTATATTTTAAATTACATCATATCATCCTATTGTCATACTTATCTAATATCATATAATAAACATATTCAATTATCATTTTCACTCAATAACTTCAGCTCCAGTTTCAAGTAAACTTTTTCTAATACTGACTGATATTTTTCGGTGCTTGCATCTGCATCTGTTGCCAATGTTCTCGAAGACGCTTTGAATCTTTAACAAATTCTGTAATAAATATATCATATTACTTCCCTTAAGATAAATGATTCATTTATAGCCAACAAAGTGACATATATATATTAAATATATTACATAAATACATTTATATCACACCATCCACCAAACTAATATTTGTAAATAAATCATACCATCAATACATATTAAACAGACTTTTTCTCATCAGTTTGCTTCATTGCTTCTCATGGGTACTTGGAAACAGCATTCAAAAAATAATAATTAAAATTGATTAAAATTTTGTTGATAATGAAATTATAATGAGACACCATGCACTTCCATTATTATTAAAATTGCTGTATGCCGATTATCCGTATACTTACAGTTAATGAATTCATTGTTATGATTTTTACTCTCAATTTTGTATCATTTCGTTATGTTTTGACAGTTTGCGCTTTTTCTTTTTGTAGGTTAGCTTTAATAGACAATTTAAACACGGTCTCAAACGCTATTAAGGATTTAGTAGCCTACTAACGTTAAAACGTTGTTAGTACGCATGAAACGCGACTATGAATACGGAAATTCTTAGTAGGATGTTAAAATGGTCTTAGTAGCGTGTTAGTAGCCACTAAAACGACTATGCATAAGGCTGTAGATGTCAAGTCCATGTTAAAACGTGGAGACATTCGCCCTCTACAGTTGCAGATTTTAATTAAATTGCTTGCGCGGAAACTTTAAATGTATATGTATTTACTCGTATTAGAAGTATTCAAGTTTTTATACTTTATCTAGTGACTAAATGCAGATAAAATCTTCATTTTGTCGCTAGATAAAGTAAAAAAAATATTTCAATTAATATAATTAATATTTAATCTGCAATTAAACAATACTTACGCATCTTTTGCTAATGTTTGTTCCACATAACATCAAGAATAGAATAGTATGTGCCAGTAACAACAATATTCACTTCATACAGTAAATAATAAAGAATAAATTAAAACAGTTGGCTTGTTTCACTATGAGATTTATTTAAATTCTCTAACATCTGTTTCGGCTGTTATCCCATTCTCAAAGAGATCTATAAATCTAGAGATTTATCTTTAGATTTATAGATCTCTTTGAGAATGGTATAACAGCCGAAACAGATGTTAGAGAATTTAAATAAATCTCATAGTAAAACAAGCCAAGTGTTTTAATTTATTCTTTATTATTTACTGTATGAAGTTAAAATCTTTCACCAAGAAGTATCTGCAACAACAGCCGAGAATATTCACTTGTTTTGGCACATCTTTTTGCAGGGTTTAAATTGAAAGTTTTAATAAAGTAAACGCTATTTTTTAAAAAAGCAATATTTTATTAAATATGTTCATTAGATAAATCATATATTACAACACTTTTGATGCATGTTGTTGTAAATAGGCATTAACAACCGTATTGGGTCTAGCATCTTGTTTAGACAATTTTTTATTCACGAGTTTTATAAAATGATTTGCCATAACAACTGTTAAGGAATAACACATACTTATTTCTTCTCGGTGTTGACATTTTAAAAATACAAGAATTTTAATTTATTATAGACATATAATTCTTGTATCCAATCATTTCATTCTCCCCAAAAATTCAATTTTTCTTGGAATCAGAGAAAAATTATTACAAACAATACAGACATAATCAAGAAAATATATACATATACTTAATGTGAAATGTTACTAGTTATAGTAAGTTAAATAATAAATTATCTTATATCTACAAAGCCTTTAGTAAATAAGTAGTAATTGCATATGTTGTGAATGAATATGGAACTTAACTAAAACAGCATCTACATGTAACTTACATCTTTGGGGTGTAATATTTTACTGTGATATACTGGTGAAACTGATATAGAAGTTGATGTATTCAGACAACTTGCGTCAACTGATATATTTCTTCTTTGTGGTGTGCCAATTTGTAAACCTGAAGTGCTTGAGCAACTTATAGCTAATGTACATTGTGAATCAGTTTCTAATGACAAATGTAGAGTAGGTATTGTACCACGATTTAATTTTAATTTTTCTTCAGTTTGAAACTGATTATCTTGAAAATGCCTTTGACAAACATTATATGAATGTAGCACTTTTTTCTGAGGCATTTCTAACAGTGCACTATTATTTACCGCTGCTAACCAATTATTGTTTAAAGTATCGTCTCTTGGAAACGTAAAGTACCGTATTTGTGGATCATCGACAAATCTCTTCCCCGGTACACAACATTTTTTTCGGTACTGGTACGATTGCTCCTACAAGTAATTTGATAAATCTATTAAGAATTTATTTCTGGTATTTATATAACAAAACAGTATACTTACCATTTCAAAAGTATTTTCGTATAAATATATACATATTACATATAATACAGTTCTCTACTGCCTCACTTTCCGATTTTATTGCCATCTCTTATTGCGAATTCTAAACAAAAATATGTCCCGCATACTTCCATAAACATGCCTACCCACTGGGCGCAGCTGCGAGACGTCTATCTCTTTGTACTGCTGCGGTCGATCAACACGACATTCAAGTAAGTGTGAATACCAGTTTACAATGTATGAAAATTGGCAAGCGGAAGCGACTAAATTTGACCTGGAGACTGAGATCTATCCAAATTTATATAGTAGTAAGTAATTGCTTAGTAATTTTTACTTAAACTTTATCTATAATATTTTAGGAACATTACCGTGTGATGTTGGTTGCGTAAAGGAAGAAGAGGTACATGAAGCGAAAATGGCGTTCGAACGAATTTGCCCTAAACAATTTATAATTCAAAATGTTACTTGGAAGAGATCCAGAACGAAACCGTACTGTATATGGCGTGTAGAGTATCAGTTAACCGGCTTAGGGCTATTGCCGATGGAAGGGGATGAATTAAAGAAATATTTTGATATATTAGAAAAACATCATCCATGGAACGCCCGCATTGTAAACGTCGTGCACCGATCAATTAACGCTGATATATATTATGGCGTAATTTGTCAATGCAACCCGCCAAATTTTGAGGTTACTGGACAAAGGCCTGTACAGCATTCATTGGCCACAATCCAGAAAACCATGGCAAATATGAAGGTAGTAATTTATTAAAACAAGAAACAAGTAGTAATTGTTTTTTCTTTAATTTTAGATAGAAAGCATGTAGAGATTCCATGATCGATTAAACAACTTTAAGAATTTAAATCACATATGTTTATAAATAGATTTCTTTATAATAAATATTGTTGCTATATATGTTTTAGTGGGAAAATTAACAAAATATGCTTCACTTATTTAAGAGATATCTAACCTAACAAGGTATGTTGTTATTTGCATATTTATATAAATTGTGTTTATTTATAAAATTACAGTTGATGAGTACCTACGTTATTAAGTTATTATATAGTATTCTAAATGAAAATCAATAAAATTTTGGGTAAAACTGCAGAATAGGTCTCTCATTTACGCATGCGCACAAACAGGCATACGCATAACTCAATAAAGTATGGCAGCGTTGCCAAATCGAGCATCTATAATAAATTAAAAAATATTTGTAAACAAGACAATTTAAGCTGTTACTTTAAGCGGATTTCGCTAACATTTTTAAAAATCTGTGATTGTATATAATGAAAAATCTAGCTTTAGGGGAAGGATATGTATTAAAATAATACGTTACGTTTGGATTAATTACATAATATATATTTACCTTAAACCAAAATGAAAATACAATTTATTTACATTAAACCAAAATGAAATTTATTTACATTAAACCAAAATGAAAATACAATTAATTTATATTAAACCAAAATGAAAATACAATTTATTTACATTAAACCAAAATGAAAATACAATTTATTTACATTAAACCAAAATGAAAATACAATTTATTTACCTCAAACCAAAATAAAAGCAATACTTTTACCTTAAACCAAAATGAAAACAATATATTTACCTTAAACCAAAATGAAAACAATATATTTTCCTTAAAAATGAAAATAGAATAAGTATAAACTACCTATACATGCAACAGAGAATTGATTTATGATCTAAACTATATTTTAATAAAAATTAAACTTGAATTACACTGGATATTGTTGAGAAAGTGCAATAATAAACTCTGCAAAATGATAATCTCGATGAAACTGACTTCTCCACAGGAACTCGTGTAGGTAAGTTTCTAAAAGGTGTTCAGACGTTCCAAACTGGCGTCGAAGCTTCCTTTTTGCACGCATCCACATGTTCTTGACAGTTTGTGTATGGACATTATCATCAGGATCAATAAAATTCTCTTGATGAACGACAACACAATGTTCATATACACCACCATCCATTTCGCTGATACCTTTGTATGCTCTACATGCATCGCTCATAATGATGCTTCCAGGTAAAATAAATCTAGGAAATGAAACAGACAAATCTTAAAAAGTAGTATAATGTCAGTAGTTTGCTATTGCTTACCTCCGGATCTGGGCTAATAAGGTTTCGGCTGTTCGATCAGCAACTTCCACAAGGAAACATTTGCCAGAGCCACGTTCTATACCACCAAAAACCCAATGGCCTTCATGCCACTGGCCACGATGGTATTTGCGGTGGAAAAACTTAGATTCATCAATCTCAACTACAATCGGCTCAAAATTTTCATTTAATCCACCAACTAATGTAGGATTGTCGATTAAAGCCTGTCACAAACATCCCTGCAGAAGTTACACTAATCTACAACTGTATGCGTTGAATGGCTTCCAAGTCCAGCTTCATGTGCAATGGTTACCTGCGGAATATCACGACACCATTCATAAATGAAAATAATAATTTGTTGAAGTTCCAAATTGCTATTTGAAAAAAAGGAGGACTGTCTAATACTTGCTGATCTACGGCAAACTCTGCATTGCCAATGATAGTTATCTTTAAGTTTCCTCCTCTTTACAAATGACATAGGCACATCACACTGCTGACAATTATTTAAATTCTTGATTAGTCGGCGTTTAGCCAACCACCTTAGAATTTCAATATCTTCGCGAAAAACTAAATTAATAAACATAACCTTTTCCTCACGAATAACTTCAATTTCCATTATTTCGTCTTCCTGAACAATTGTGTATCCTGCAATACCTCCTCTACCTGCCATTTTAATAGAAATTATGGAAAAAAAACGAATTAATACAAATCAATAATAAGTATAAAAACACGTTTCAATGACAAAATGCCAAGTAACCGAAATTTGTCAACGTTGCAGCTGGTTCCGTATGCTAGTGGCGGGAAATTCGGATGAGAGTCCTATTCTGCAGTTTTACCTTCCTGAACAATGGTGTATCCTGCAATACCTCCTCTACCTGCCATTTTAATAGAAATTATGGGAAAAAAACGAATTAATACAAATCAATAATAAGTATAAAAACACGTTTCAATGACAAAATGCCAAGTAACCGAAATTTGTCAACGTTGCAGCTGGTTCCGTATGCTAGTGGCGGGAAATTCGGATGAGAGGCCTATTCTGCAGTTTTACCCAAAATATATATATTTTAAATAGATAGTTGTTGCATTTAATTACGACGATTTTTATTATTTTGTTTAATAATATAACCTTATTTGTCTTGAACTTATTTACTTCAAATCATCTAACATATGGCAACGCTGTTGAATGGTAATCGCATTTCATTGGTTAAAAATTAATGTATATATTTTGCTTAAAAAAGGTACCTAAAATGCAGGATTACCTTTAAAATTTTAAATTACTATATAAATATATCTAGTATAGGTGATATTTTATCTTAGCATATCTACATTATGGTAACAATTACCAGTTTTACATTTTCATAATTCTTCCTCCAATCCCCTACGAAAAAGTGAAAAATGTCATAGGAGTTTTTGATTTCATTAATTTATTTAAATATGTATTTACTTCACAACAATTAATAATATGCTTGTTAGGTAACTGTAGATGAAAATGTAGATGTAGTTGCATTCATTAGAATGTCCATAAATGTAAACTGATGGAAAAAAAACTGTTCGACAATTTTTTTTGCATTTTAAATCTCAAAAATAGCATATATGCATTGCTATAGGTTATAAAAAAATATTTAAATAGATGCATATGGGAGATAATATACCTATATTGGCATTTTGCATCTCAATAACCTTCAAAACTTAAAAACTGATTCACAAGGTATTAATTTTGTTAAAATGTTGTCAAACCTCCGAATGAGTCAGACAATTTTTTTGTTCGCCAGTTTACTATGCGGTTATTGAATTTTAAAAAAGCAAACAATATTTAACAAGATGTTTTTGATTTATTTTGTTTATTTATAGATATAAGAGCAAATTTAATTTTCCATTTGTAATTTGCGCAAGAGAAAATAAAGTCCAAACAATATTGACTTCCATACAAGAGAGATTGGAGAATGAGCAAGATAGTGAACTATACACTGGGATTCAAGAGGTTAAGAAGATTAGTAAATTGAGAATATTTGAAATTGTTACAAAATAAGTTATAGAAAACATAAATATGTATACATTAATAAAAAAAATCTTAAATAAGATACTAACAATTAAGCAATACGATTGACTTAAAGTGATCATAATTTCAAAAAGAGAATGAATAGTTTTAAATACTTCTCGTTATGATTGATCACATCTTTTGATCTAATTTTAATATTATTAACAAAAAATAAAGATCTAATTTCATGCACATATATATTTTATTCAAATAGATACCAGTTTTTTTCTATACAATAAAACAGAAATAAATTAATTATTAATTGATTTTAGGATGGTTAAAAATAATGGAGTTTGAAACTATCAGTAAACGTACCATTATTTGCAAGATTTGATATTTAAGTGTTTTTGTGCATTTCTAACTTTATTCTTTTACTATTTAAACTTTATGTCCTTTATTGCACGATTAGCTGTTGAAGAATGATTAATTATGAAATGTTTATTTTAATGAATAAGAAAGACTAAAAATATATATGTACGTAGTAAGGGTAAAAAAAAATATTAAATATATTTGTTACAAAATAGTATGTTGTATATTTTCCTAATTTTTAGTGGTTATTGTTATTGTTTGGAGAGCACACATTATAGTCTATAATTAAATTGTTTCTATGCCCTATATTTATAAACGCGCACCTCATAAAACTGAACAATTCATTGTGTTTATCACAAATACATATTAAATTTTTTAATTATTATAATAATGAATTCCATGTAACAAAAATTTTATCGGATATTTAATTACTTGTGGATTTGCGCCATCTAGCGATTTGCAAAAGAAAGTTTTACTAATATTATTTAGGATACAAAAATTAGTAATTAGTTATTAATTTATTAATTAGTAAATATTACATTCAGCATTCAATTTTTAAGATTTTTGTTTGCTATGTTGATGTAGGTATATAAGTAATATAATAAATGCATTTTTGATTCTTAAGTATTATTTTAGTAAAATAATTATTTATTTACACCAAACAAAACAATTTTAGCGTCATCTCGCTAGCGATGTTGTACTATTTCATGGAAAAAAAGAAATCTAAAGGTGCGTGACGAAAATTTAAATTTGTAACCAAGTTTCGTCCTAAAAATATGAAATCTTGAAAAAGTTGCAGTTCTTTTTTGTATTTGATGTTAATTTGTTTTACAGCATATACCTAACCTTAATCAATCAATTTTAAATTTAGTAAAATACAGACTTCAGGCTAAACAAATATAATGCATGATTTGTATATGCAATACCACAAGTCCAATTATTAACATGGTTATAAACATACTCAAAAGATATATTTGTTACACTTTTCATGTAAATGTTTATATACAAGTTCCCGTATCTGTAACGTTATGTGTGGTTTACGTTGCTAGTAGTTATTATAAAACGACTCTTCAGATGCTATTTAAGATACTTTATTTATAAATGATTATTTTACATTAGTCATTTTGTTTACATATGACATGACATTATATTATATTATATTATAATTCTGTTGATAGATGGCGGCAGCGGTACGTTAGCATTGATGCGTACGTTACATCTCCCTTTTTTTTTTTATAAGTCTAGTTTCGCTATTGGTTTTACAATACGCCCAGATCGTGTTTGAATTAGTTTTGGCTCAGGTACTTTGGCTATTGCTACTGGTGTTACAGTAATTGGTTTTGCATCAACTGCTGGTGAAGGAACAGTATGCTGTTGATCTCTTTCCTCGTTGGTTATTTGCTCCTTTTCGTCAAGGTTTATTCCGTCACCTTTACTTACTACTTCTTTTTGTACTCGGATATCTGCCTTTGTAGGATTTAGGTGTGCTGTATTTCTGCGATAAACACCGGTTTCAGTTTCTACTATATATGACCTTGGTTTGTTTGTTTTGTCCAATATTTCTCCTCCGATCCAATCATTTTTTCCTACCTGGACTCTAACTTTAGCGCCAATTTGTAGATCTTTACAAGGTTTTGCAATTTTATCGGCAGGATATTTTTGCCTTTGTCTTAGATTCGATAGTCGATCTTGCACATTTCCTACAACTCTAGGTCTTAATAGATTTTCTTCTATTGGAATTGTTGATTTCGTTGTTCTAGACATTAATCTTTGATTCGGAGAGTCTAACATATTATCTCTTGGAGTGTTTCTTTGATTTAAGATAGCTAGATAGATATCGGAGTTATCTTTGCTGTATTTCAACAACAAAGTCTTAGCTTTTTTAACATAAATTTCTGCTAATCCATTCGAACGGGGAAACCTTGGACTTGATGTTTGGTGTTCAAATTCCCATTTCTTTCGAAAGTCTTTAAATTCCTTTGAGGAATATTGAGGTCCATTATCGGTCTGACATATTTCTGGAATTCCATGTGTAGAAAACCATTCTTTGAAGCACTTAATTACTTCGTATGATGACGAGTTTTCTAGTTTCTTGAAATCATAGTGCCCCGAATAACTATCTGCTATAAGTACATATTCCTTTCCTTGAAAATGAAATAGCTCTGATGACACTATTTGCCATGGAAGCTTTGGTACTTCCCTGTTGAGTATTACTTCTTTATCCTTATTCCTTTGTGTTCTTTGACATACTGTACAACGTTCTACATAGTTGACTATATCTTTTGTCATTGTTTTCCAAAACACAACTGGTCTGGCTCGATGTAGGCAACTCTGCATTCCTAAATGGCCAGCATGTATGCTTTTGAGAATATTTTCACGTTCGGCACTTGGGACGATAACTTTATTGCCCTTGAATAATAGACCGTCATGGAACGATAGTTCATCGCGATAAGTAAAATAAGGTTTTATGTTGTCACCCAAATTCTTTGGTTTATTTGGCCAACCATTCTTTATTATCTGGGTCAAGCTTTGTAATTCAGTATCTGTGCTTGTGGCCTTTATGTATCTGATTTTGGATTCTGTTGACATTGAAAGTACTAAGTGAACTTCCAATTCTTCACTAGATTCCTTTTCTTCATTTTCGTGACTACAATCTCTGCTTAGTGTATCTGGTATTGGTATATCAGAACCTTTCTTGTAAATTACTGTTGGTGCGTATTGCTGTATGTCAAATACAATTTTTTGTAATCTGGGTGGTGCTTTATCCAGTGATTTTTTAAAAATGGTTTCTAGTGGTTTGTGATCTGTTTCAATGACCAATTTCTTACCTAGTATGTATTCATGAAATTTTTGGCATCCTATTTTAACGGCTAATGCTTCCTTTTCTATTTGTGGATACATTTGTTGTGTTCGTGTTAAGGCTTTGGTTGCGTATGCAACAGGTTGTCCTTGCTGCAGTAGCACCATTCCAACTGCTTTTGAGCTAGCATCCACTGAAAGAGTTACATCTTCCTTTACATTATAGAATTTTAATACTGGAGGCGTTGACAAAGCATTTTTAATTTTCTCGAACGCATGTTGTTGATAGTCTGTCCAGAGCCATTCGACGTCATTTTTTAGTAGTATTCGCAATGGTTCCGTCATTTCGGACAAATTGGGTATAAATTTATTTAAGTATGTTACCATACCTAGCAGTCTTTGTAGACGTTTCTTATTATTTGGTACCATTAATTGTTTGATTGCTTCTATTTTCCTTTCATCTGGTAATAGACCATTTGATGTCAATTTATGCCCCAAAAATCTTATGCAGGTTTTGTTGAATAAGCATTTTTCTTTATTCAATTTTAAGCCAGCTCTTTTTAAAATATTTATTACTTCATGGGTGATTTTATTTAGTTCCTCTTCGCTGTTGGCGTGTAATAGAATATCATCCATTGAACACTCTACATTTTGTATATTTTGTAATAATGTACTCATCACTTCTTGGAAGATTTCTGGTGCTGAGGCTAATCCAAATGGCAGCCTTCGGAAGGTATATCTTCCCCATGGTGTAGCAAATGTCAAATATTGCTCAGTTCTTTCAGTGACTCTAATTTGCCAAAATCCTTTATTACAATCGAGGAGTGTAAAATATTTTGAACCACTGACTCTTGTTGTTATTTCTTCAATGGTTTTAAGTGGATAATGTTGTCTTAATATATTTTTGTTTAGTTCAGATGGATCTATGCATATGCGTAACTTATTGTTTTTTCTTACAATAACCATCTGGCTTACAACTGGTGTAGCTAATTTTATAGGTCTAATTACATCTAATTTAACCATTTTATCCAATTCTCTTTTCACCTCACACCTTATTGCATGTGGAATTTTTCTGGGGGGTTTTATATCAAACTTCGCATCTTCTTTTAGATCTATATCATATGTAAAATTTTTCAGGCAACCTAATCCTTCAAATATGTCACTAAAACAGGTAACTGCTTCAATTCTAGCTATTAAACCTAATTCTGTGCATGATTTTAGACCCAAAACAGGAATAACATTTGCATCAGCTACTTTGAAGCAAATTTTTCTGCTTTTGTTTTTGATTTCTGCATTAACATCAACCTCACCAAGTACATCGATTTTACTTTTGTTGTATGTGACAAGACTTCTTGTTGTCGATTGTTTTAGCTTTAATCCAAGATTTGTTACTATATTTTTGGGTAACACATTACATTGTGCTCCACTATCTAGTTTGATATTTATATGTCTTTTACCTATTTTTACTTTTTCATACCAACAATTATTATCACTGTTAGTTATGATCTCATTGATATATAAATTTTCATCTGCATTGCTATCACTACCACTACCCTCATCTATAACTTGTATTTTCTTTGTCGATTTTTCCTTTGTTCTGCATTGCTTTCCAAAATGGCCTTTCTTGCTACATTTTGTGCATGCTTTTCCGTACGCAGGGCAGCTTCTTGGCTCATGAATGGTTCCACATCTCCTGCAATGAAATGTATTATTAGAACATTGACCTTTACCTTTTGTTTTGGAATGATACTTTCCTTTTGTAACAGTGTACACGGTTGCATCTCTTGTCTTAATAACTTCCATTTGTTTAGTAGCTTGCTCACTTGATTTACTAATGTTGATTGCTTTATCTAACTGTAAATTATCTTCAGACAACAATTTCTCTCGTAATTGATCAGACTTTATTCCTATTACTATTTTGTCTGTTAACAAACTATCATTAACTTCTTTGAAGTCACATTTTCTTGCTTGTGCTTGTATTCGAGTTAAAAATTCAATGAAAGTTTCATTATCTTCCTGCATCATTTTGTTAAATGTATATCTTTCATATGTAATATTTACTTTTGGTGTAAAATAATTAGTAAATTTTTGCAGTATCACTTTAATATCTTTCTGCCCAATTTCTGTCAAATTGAATGTATTAAATATAGTAATAGCATCCGTACCTATCGTCGTTGTCATTAGTGTTGCAGCTTGTACTTCATTTGGATGTTTCGACAGATGTATGGCTATGGCATACCATTTAAATTGTCGTTGCCATTCTGACCATTTTCTTGCCATGTCGGTGTTATTTGTGATTACCAAATTTTTCGGAGGACGCATCCCTTGTACAGAGCACATGCTTGCATTTTCATTGTCTGTCATTTTATTTAATTTTTTTTTTTTATTTTCTGACACCATGTAACGTTATGTGTGGTTTACGTTGCTAGTAGTTATTATAAAACGACTCTTCAGATGCTATTTAAGATACTTTATTTATAAATGATTATTTTACATTAGTCATTTTGTTTACATATGACATGACATTATATTATATTATAATTCTATGTTGATAGATGGCGGCAGCGGTACGTTAGCATTGATGCGTACGTTACAGATATATGAATAAAGTCATAATATTTTTACTATTCAAGTGGTTCGATACCCATGTCAAAAGCGTGGCTCTATTTCAATGTATGGATGAATTATAGAGTTCGAAATGATATATACACATAAATAATTATGTGTACATATACATACGTATATAATAAAGCAAAGCTATTTTGATTTATTGTTTTGAACACTAAGTATATGTAGATATTGCACATATGTACATACATAATAAAAATTATAACGTCTAGTTTATGGCATTGATTTGAAGCATACGTATTAAAATTATGATTATGAAGTATACTTATTAAAATTATCTTTCTTAATTTACTATAAGGGTAATAAATAAGACGTAAGACGTCTGTTTATTAAATAAACAATTCTATACATCTTCTGGAATGTGTTTGTATTTCTTTACTCTAAAATTCCCGATATAATAAATAACAATTCCAATAAACAGATTTATAAATAAACAGATATATCACGTGAAATGATATATCCTCGATTATCAGAATTAGCTAAAAAGTACCTGGGAATTGTGGCAACATCTGTTCCAAGTGAACGTGTGTTTTCTAAAAGTGGTCAAATTATATCTGACCGGAGAAATAGACTCAAAACACAACATGTTCAAAAATTAGTGTTTTTAAATGCAAATATGTAATATTATATATAAGTAGTTTTTTTTAGTATATTTGTATGTAATATATTTTGTTTTTCCTATTTATTTATTTCCTGTTTACAAACATTTACATTTAAATATTTTTCTTTCATATTCATTACCGTATTTACTATATTTCATGAATAAATATTTTTATTAGTTATTCAACAATAGTTTAATTTCCCGCAACATCGCATAGTAAGTATTTATTTGATACAATTATTTAATTTGCATAGAAGTATATAACCGATCCTCAACGGTATCGTATTAAATGTATACCAAAGTACTAAAGTATCAAAGATGAAATATAATGTGATATAAGTATAGTTATCGACTTGAGTTGACAGAAAAGTATCGGATACAAGTATCCGATACAAAGTATCGAATATTAAAGTGTAAAGTATTGGTATTTATTCGATACATAAAAGTATCTATTTTGCACACTACTACAATGTATGCATACTACAATAAATAGATTACTGCTACCTGCTGTTACCTATATTAGTTGAAACTTCATTTAAAAGATGATTATTGCAATGGCCTCTAAGATTTAGATTTGTAATGTTCCCAAAAAAGACATTCTTCAAACAGAAACTTTATTTATAAGTACAGTGGTAGTATGTAATTCTAGGAATTTCTTAATTCCCTAAAATCACCTATTATCCCTAGCGAGGGTCAACATTAATAGCAGGCAAGAATAAGGAATACATAGATAAAATATATGAGAGAATATTTATGGCAGCATATGTCAGAATTACTCGGTTAAAATGTGTGTACAAAATTTATTTGTTTGTTTTTCCAAAAACGAATTTAATGGAGAGGAATGCTTATACACTTGTTCTGAAATTTTTAACATGGAATGAAATTGGAAATGTTTGTCAGAAATATTCACAATGTTTAAGATTATCTTGCCCCTAGGAAAAAAAAGAAGCACCCAAAGCAGTGTTGCCAGGGGAAATTTTTTTAATTCCCTAGACATTTGCAGAAAATTTCCCTAGATTTCCCTAGAATTTTTAAACAATTTTCAAGACGTACTTAAAAGCGGATTGGAGATTGCAGGTTATATAATACAAAAAAAATTTAAAAAAAACGATTACACAAATCATAAAAACAAAATATATATTTATATATTTTAATATAACAATAACTAATCTAGGTAACATAATATTAAATATACATATAACAAAGACAAACAATTTTTTAAAATAAATTCTATCATACTAAATACTATCATACAATATATCAAATTTTTTAAATAAATCATTGTTGAGTTCGAAATTAAAACAACTGTTGCCCTTCATTAATGTTTTGCAATGTAAAATGCCACACAACGTTTCGGTGGATAACCGGTTACGGGTTTTGGTTTTATTTAAGTTAATTTGCGAAAATACACGCTCTGCAGTCGCACTAGAGTGTGGCAAACTAAATATATTAAATATAAATGTGCACAGCTTTGGATACATAAGCATGTCGTCGCCGGATTTAAGACTGGCAATTTTTTTCCAGAATTGTTCAACATTCAAGTCTCCAAATTGAGACAAATTTGTATTTCGTAACATTCGCCATTCCCTGTCTAACTCATTTAAATCATTGCCAACTAAATTCGGGAAATTAATGGCCATAGGTGCTATTGATTCATATTTTTTTGATATTACATCGATGGGTGAAATCATTTAGATTTGCTTTAAAATAATAATTGATCTATTCTTTTGGTCGTACCTCTGATATATATATGGCACCCTTCTATTAAAAAATCTAAACATCGCCGTCTAAAGTTCGCTAGTTCATTTATATTTAGCCCATGGGTATTATTAGCTATTTTACCCATAACAAAGGCACCTAAATAAATTTTCTCCAGGTTAACAAAATTGTCTGGATTTTTATATTCTACATTTTCAGTTGGCGTTCTAGCGAGATAAGTCCTTTTTAAGTAACAATCTAGTAAAGATTTTAATGCAGTTTCTACATTTCTATATAATATGTGAATTTTAACGCCCTCAGACTGCATCTCTGTGTTTAAATTTGTGAAAAAAGGTAAAATATATTCTAGAAAATGAAAATATAATTTTATAGTGGGATTGTTGAGACCATTGAAAATATTTTTCGCTGTTATATCTTTATCACTTAATTGTGCATTTGTGATATACAATTTTAAAGCATCGTATTGCTCTAAGAATCGTCTAATAACTGATAATAAAGATAACCACCTAGTCTGAGAGAGTTGTAGTATTTTATAGGGTTTTAAAGCTAAAAACTCTTGAAATTCTTTGAATTCACTCTGTCTTTTGTAACTGTATTGCAAATAGCTGTATATATCTCTGACTAGTTCCTCAAGAGAAGAAGGTAGCTTTTCACAAGCATAATTAGCGCAAAGATTAAAAGAGTGGCAAACACAATTAAATATAAATAAATCTGGGATATCTGCTTTTAACTTAGTAGATAGTGAATTGTGTTTGCCCATCATTGCACTTGCGTTATCGGCAGCAAAGCCTATCAAATTCTCTTTATAGTTAATATTATTTTTAACAAAATATTCCGTAATGCTGTTATATAAAGATTCTGCTGTACCACTAGGCACTTTCAACAAACCGAAAAATAAGCCGTTGATGCTAGTGCCATCAAACACTCGCGCTACTAGCGCTAAATGTTTAATGGATCCTTTATCGGTAGATTCATCGACAATCAGTGAAAATTTATTACAAATTAATAAATTTATAGTTTTATCAAAACTATAAGAACCGATAACATTATTAACAATTGCGTTGCTTTTGTGCGGTTATAACTGTAATTTTTTGCGATCTCAGAGTCGGTAAATGTGGTTCTTATAATTTCCGATAAATGATCTAATGCATTTAACGCAATATTATGCTCGGCTGCAAAAGCGACGAATCTTACTTCAGCGGTTTTAATTTTCTTTTGAAGATCAACTGTTTGTAAAAAAGAAGATATATCAGTCAAAGACTGTTGTTTAGTTACAGAAGTTACTAATTTTGTATGTGCTTTTCCGTGCGCGTGTTTCAGTATTTCTGATTTGCCACATATAAAATGTTTTTACATGCCTTACAGTATGCATAATTTTGTCCTTTTTCGCTGCTTCGCAACCAGTTTTTAAACTGCGGGTTCTGCTCCCACCGAATATTGTATTTCTGTGCATAGGATTTTCTTTTTCTTTTCTTCGATATATTCTGTGCCTCCTCGGACGAAGAGGCTGATGAAAATTCAGATATATCCTTCACAGAAGATGGCCCGGCCTCTGATGACATATTGATCCTTTACTTACTGCATAAAAATAATTACAAATATATTTTAATTAATTGTTAAAATAAAAGCAAAATCTGAGATATTCACCTTTTTGAATTGAAACGCACTTTTGATTCACTGCTTTAGAAAAAAACTTTTTATTTAAGAGATAGTAATAAGTGTATTCTTTAAAATACTAAAACTGTTCTTTGAGGCTGAACTGAAACTAGTCAATGTATTTTTGATACTGACCGCTAATTAAAAATTCAAATAAAATTCTTGGATTGAATATATAAAAATATTGGGTAAAATTTGGGGGTAAGTACATAATATACCTATTTTAGTTTTATTGCCATCAGCTGGTTATCTTTTATGTCATACTCATAAATAAAAAATGTTCAATAATTCGGGGTTTTATATTATTACTATCAATAATCCTCTTTTGTGTATAGAATTCGCACGTGTTACTTTAAAGTGCTAACATATACTTCTAGAACGTAATAAAGATATATTATTTTGTCTATTGTATTTTTATTAGAACAATATACATTATCTATAAATTCATAAATAGCCCCGCCCCGTACCATAAAATAATATTTACAAATATATGTAAATATGTACATATAGGAATTTATTACTCTGAAGTGATTCCTATATTACCCATAATTTATAGTTTTTATTACTATAAAATCCTCTTTTGTATATATTGTAATTCCCACGTGTTACTTTAAAAATGTAGTTCACAAAGGGTATTTTCTTTTGCTTTATATATTTAATATAACAATACGTTTATTTATTTCTTGAACATTTGCATACTAAATTTGTAGAATAGTCGTGCTTCATAAACAATAATATAGGTACATACACTTCTAGAAATAGGAATTCCAATCTTAATTATTTAATTTTCCTAAGTTACTTCTTGTTCAAGTTTTAACACATCAAATATGAGTATGTGTGTCACAATTATTACGGGTCATAAAAATCTATTGATTAGTTAATAATAGTAACCACATCGTAATTCGGTATTAATTAGATGGGTTTGTAGGTATAAGATGAACGTATAAATTTGGAATGGTGCTTTTCAAAATAAAAACCACTCGCTGTTGAGTTGCAATTAACAAATACTATGCGAAATTTTTGGGATCTTTGTATATCGAGGTTTCCTTACGTGATTCACAATATTTAAAGTTTCTACGTTTAGGGAATCCCCAACATATATACTGGAAATATTGTGACATAGCATAATTCCCTAGATTATAGCCTTATTTCGTAAAAATTCCCTTTTTCCCTAGCACCCATCTAAATTCCCTAGGTCTAGGGAAAATTCCCTAGCTCTGGCAACACTGACCCAAAGATACATCTATGTATATATAACGGGTGTTCAGAACAGGGTTGCCAGATATGAAAAGCTAAAATACGGTATAGCAGTTGCCTTATTACGGTATACGGTGGTATATTAAATTGAGTTACGGTATAAATACGGTGCAATTTATTGACATAAATCGGCATGTTAACTAATAACAATTAATAACCAACATCAATGTACGTGAAAGCAAAAGTAATATCTAGAAACTTTCGCAGAATAATTTGAGGAATAAATATTTAAATATCAAGCTAGATAATTTATTTTTGAAAAATAATAGGTAGTAAATAATACATGTGTCGTAAATATATAGTTTTATATTTTTGTTAAAATAAAATATATAAAATATAAACATTTAAGCTACATTATTAATTGACCAACATTTCATTACATTTAGGCAAATATATTTAGAAGCTTGTAGGTTTAATCAATTTGTTTAGTATAAATGAAGTTATTTTTGAAACATTATGTAGTAAATAATATTGATACAATTTTCATTTATGGCATATTTTGAAGTTGAAAGACTCATAAATCTCATAATCAATACACTTAACTTATTTACATTAAACAAATTTTGTGCAATAAACGGAAATTGTTTCACAATATCATTTACTACTTATTATGTTTCAAAAATAACTTCATTCTCCGATTCAGATACATCATCATTTTCTTTTTTATAAATGTTGGCTGAAACCATTGAAGAAATCATCGTGTTATTTGGTTCAAAGTTTGTACAATTTCCTTGCTCTTTAACTAATTGAGAAGTTAGCAGCATGGAATTTACTGTGTCTGTTAGTAAGTTGCTTCTTAGCTTAGTCTTTACCAAATTAATTTTTGAAAAAACTCGTTCAACATCAGCATTAGAATGAGGATAAGTCAATAATTCTAAGCAAAATCTTGATACATTTTTGTATGACCTATTACCAGTAGCATCTTCAAGAACACCAATTTCAGCCCAATAAACATCTACATTTAAATGTTTATATTTGTCAATGACATCTTGATTCATTTTTAAATACCTCCACTCATCATCTATGGCTTGAATCTCCTCTGATGATAAATCTTTTGTTAGTCTTTGACATAAATTTAATATGTCTACTAAGCTATCAGGTGAATCTGTACTGTTAGCATTCAAAAAAGATAGTTTTGGTAAAAGAGGATCTCCAAAATCAAATCTTTTTTTTATTTGCACACAAGCAGTGATAACGAACTTCTGACAACAAATAAGAAAGTCGTCACGTTTTATGTCATCTAAAGTATTCATTTTATTCAAAACATTAAGTCCTAGGTAAAGTTTATTCAGAGGAAGAAATTTACTTCTTTCTTCAGGATTTAACTCATGTATATTATTTCCAGATATATAATTCATATCCATATAAATACTCAACAGTTCTATAAATGTAGATTTCATTTTGTTGTATAATTCAGTAATCACTACTTTTTCTGATTGAAAATATGAATTTAATGTTGTAAATTTTGGTAATATCCAATCCAGAAACAAAAAAAAACATTCGGTTTTGTGGATTTTGTAAAGAATGAAATATATTTTCAGATTGAATTAACCTATGTTCTTGATAATGACTTTGGAAATATAATAAAACAGCATTCCATTGTTCAATAATGCGTTTCACTACACACGTTAATGAAAGCCATCTGAAAAACATATTTAAGTTTAAGTAATAAATTAATAATAAAAATTATTCCCTTGTTTGTGCTGGCTTTAAAAGCTTGTGTGGTTCAATATTACAAAATTTTTGAAATTCACCATACTGAGCCTGTCGCTTTGCACTCGTATTGAAAAAATTATATATATCTCTAGGCAATGCTTCACATTCTCTGGTTAAATTCTTACAAGCTTCGCTCGCACATAGATGCAAACTGTGACAAATACATATATTAGTGACAATTCCATTCAGTTTATTTTTCAATTTAGTTGCAACAGAACTTATGCCACCAAACATCACATTACATCCATCTGCAGCATAACCAATGATGTTATCCAATGGAATATTAGCATTAGTAAAAACTTCTACTAATTTATTAAAAATATTTTCTGCAGTTGCACCTTGATTTGCTCCTACAATGTGTAAATAAAAATTGGAATTCTTTCTATTATGATATATTTACCTTCTGCGTCCTCTTTATGAAAAAGTTGTATTAATGTAAGAAATCTGGTCACTATTCATTTTTCATATTTACTATAAAATCGAACGCATATAGCAAGCGTTTTAGTCGATGAAATATCAGTCAATTCATCTATCAATATACTAAATTTTAGCTTTTAAAATTGTGACTATATCTTGATAATGTATTGGAGCAAGTATATTTTTCACTAAATTTGTAGTCTTTGTTCTACTTAAATGTAATTCTTTTGCTATGGCAGAATCAGGAAAACAACTTTTTAGTAAAGGTGTCAAGTGTTCTGTTGCCAAATATGCAATGTTATGTTCGATTAAAAATGAAGAAATTTTTAATTCTGCTGTTTTAATCTGTCGTTCAACAGTATTTGCATTAAATTTTTCAATAATAGTAGGTTGATTACTATTTAAAATTACTTTTGCTAAAGTTTTGTGCTTCTCAGAATTATCATGACGTTTAATGACACCGATTTCTGCAGAAAACTGTACATTGCAGCATTTGCATGATGCTCGAATACAATTACCTAAACCCACAAAGCAAACAATAATAATGTATTTAATAAATTATTCATAAATTCTTTACCTTTAACTGGCATAAGCCACTTAAATTCTTTTTGCCATTCCTGACGATACTTTTGTTTTTTTTAATAAGTTTCGCTCTTTTTGCGCGCTCAACTCCTCTACCACTTTCATCAGAATCCATTTCTTTATACCTTATATTTTAAAATTTACTGGGATAAGAATGCATAAAAATATAAAAATAAAACGAAAAACATAAAATCATGATTAAAAGATGAACACAAACATCCAAAGATATCCGGGAAGTCCCGAAAACAATCGACATCAGCTGGTTATTCGCAATCCTGAATTACCGACGTCCTTGTTAGTTCGATTCGATTGAAGCGACATCCATAATCATATTCACGATTTGCAACATAGGGAATTACGGTATAATATGGTATGCAGCATTGAAATACTGTATATGACGGTGTAGTGGTACACTCTGTTCGTTTTCAGTTTGCAGTCACATGATCAATTTTCATTTATTTTTAGTAGTATGAATCTAGTCGGTACTTTTGAGTCAAAAGAGGTTTAAGTATTTTATAAATATAAAATTGTTATTTCAATACATAATGTTTTCTATTTATTTTCTAAATGTTTTTCCTGTTTAATCAATCGATGTTATTGACCAATGTAATGGTAATGAAATTGGAACGATGCCGTATGACATAACCTAAAATTTTTGAAGTATAAACACAGTAACTTTGGAAGTTTTAAATCTCAAATACGCATATAAAATAATATTCTTTAAAGAAGACAAAGGTACATGTAGAAAATGCAGCTTTTCATGTATTGTAAACAGATGCTTCACTTCTAGCATTAATCGCATTAAATAAATTTGGAATAAGAAATAATCTGGAAATTGCAGAAATCATACGAGAAGAAATTCACTAACATAAATGAATTACAAAGCAATTCAATATAACCAAAAAGTAGAACAGAAAGGTTGGGAAATAAGAAAATAGGAAGCTAAATTTTGATTGTTTCATATGTATAATGAAATTTTTTGCATTAGAAATTAAATAAATAAAAGCTCACCTTGATTATATTGGTATTATTATTTCCAAGAAAATGGTTAATAATAATTACACGAATAATTCATTTGTTTACAAAAACTATAGAGAACTATTAGTATTATGTATAAATTAATTATACAGTTCAATTATTACATTGCTACGCTAAGTAAAACCATTGAAGATATAACTTCATTTGGAATCAGTATGTTAAAAAAATATCATAACTGTTTGTTAAACTTGCTCATATAAAAACTATTCAACTTAATAAAATGCAGATACTTTAATCAATACAATAACTACAAAATAGCGAAATTGTATTATGTATTATTCTATTCTAGTGTTAACAGATATGGATGTGACTGCACAAGTGAGCGCTGATATTTTTTAATGTTATTATGCATAAGACTTAAAACCTGATTTTAAAATGCCATACAGCATACTAAACTCAATGAACAACAGTAGTGCAGTATGTGACAAAAGCTATTTTCTTTAGCTTCGCAATTTATGTTGGTTGTATCTGCAAACTCTTGAGTTGTTCATATATTAACTGAGCATATTAGAAAATAGAAGTATGTAGAAATAGCAAATAATTCATCTAATTCATAATCGGTCTAATAAGAAATATTTATTTGAATAAAACATATTTACATGGCAGCTTAAATAAATAATCTTTCTAATACAATCATAAAAACACTATCATAGACAGAAAATAATGTTGTCTTGTACTAACATACAATATGACACCTTTAGTTGCAATTACATATATTAATCTGAATCAGAGTCTGATTCTGTACTTGATTCTGTAACATTGATTATTACTGGATCTATATCCAAGTCTACCAAGCAGTTTTCTCTTTCATACCATTGTTTTATTAAATTATCAGTATGCCTTATGCAGTTACTCCATGTATTACTATCACATGTATGTAATGCCTCCTTCCACATTTCTTTCACCTTTTCGTTGGTGTAACCAGCCCTACCGATGTGCACATTGTAATATGTTTTTGCTTTTGCCCAAATTAGCTCAATAGCATTGAAGTCACAGTGGTATGGTGGCAGTCTAAGAATTTCATGTGCTGCATTTCTTAACAGTTCATCAATTTCATAAACTTTCTCTTTACGGTTTCGATCCTTTGGAAAATATCCACGTTTCATCTAAAAAGACAACTTGACGCAAACCAGAATTTGTATTCTCAATGTACTTCCTTAAAAATACACTTCGCATTACACAAACATCAAGTTTTTCCATTAATGCTCTTCTATTATCATCTTTTTTATATTTGAAACCGATATGTTTGAGTAAAATGGAAAGAGATGTTTTTCCTATTTGCACCATTTGTTTAGTTTCCAGTTCAGTCTTCAATGTTTTCAATGTAACATGTTTTTCTAAAAAAGTATATCGTTAAAAAATAAATCATTTATGAAAATAAAATTGCTTAGAATACTTTGATGAAACATGTCGTATAAAGTATTTCGGACTTCCATTTTCAAGCTTTCTGGCAAATCTTTGGTTTTTGGTTTACGTCGGGGTATTTGTTTTCCAGGTGATGATGTCCCACGTTTCTTGATATTGTAAACGGTTCGGACAGAGATCTTAAGAGCACTTGCTACTCTCTAAAAATATTTTTCCTCATTAATCTAAAGATATTAATTTGGTGTTATCTTACCTCATAAACTGAATCAACAGACAATAATGGACCTCTATTATATTTCTCTTCTTCAAAATAATGAAGAAGGTTGGCAACTAGATTTTGTGCCTGTGAATTTAGACGTTTACCTGGCATATTCTACAACAAAAAGAACACAAACATGAAATTTTATATCACTTCATATTATGAAAATTACATTTTGCGATATACATATCAATTTATCAAAAAATGTAATTTGTCAGTGTCAAAGTAAAATAATTTAATTAAGAAATATTACGTTAAATACTTACGATTAATTACTCGAAACTGACTATTATTGTTGCAAGAAGAACAGATAAATAAGAAATCTTAAAATATCAACGGAAAAATACAAACAAGAAGTAGAGCGCACTAAACATAACCTGTATATGTCGATAAATACGTATATTCTTTTTTGACTAAAACAGTTGTCGGTATCTCATATTATACAAGACATGCTAATATTATTTTTCTTTGTCTTTGCTACGAAGAAATTTCAAAGACGTATGTCTTGTATCAAATGACATACGTTTCAATTCTGAATATTTGTAGCTCAATATATCTGAAAAACAAAGTATATAGATTCTGTGTCTGAGATAGTATGACATAGTTAGTCATGTGACTGCAAACTGAAAACGGACAAAGTGTACGTTATATTTTTTAAGGATGAAATAGTGGTATAATTCCGTAATTACGGTACGTCTGGCAACCCTGGTTCAGAAACATTCGAAGTCAAGTGGGCTCTGAACAAAAAATCGTATATCTTTACTTAAG
>CAKXYW020000013.1:0-75000 GCA_935421215.2 Melolontha melolontha
GTTTTATTGCGCGGTGGTCTTCGTCAGTTTCGGGTTCAATGTAAATTCCTTGTTTGACAAGTTTGCTTTGTACTGTCTTTATGTTGTTAGTCTTGAGTATTTGTCTTATTAGTGTCCAGTGGTCTTTTTCGATTACTATGATCGGAGTTGTTTTGTATTTTTTAGTGTTTGTGTGTTGTGTATTTTGTGGTTTGTCACTTACCCTGGGAGTAGTGCCTGATGTCGACGGTAGAGAGATGGTTTCTGTAGATTCTGCTTCCATCTTTTCTTCTGATTTTTTTTCTAGGGAACTGTAGGAGTTACTGACTTGGATGGTAGCGGTCTCTTTCTCAGTTCTCTGTCTCTTGGATGTCTTTTTCGGAAATTCAAATGCGCTGTTTTCTTGATTTTCAGTTTTTTGTTCAGGTGGACTGTTGTTTTGTTCGGTCGGTGTATTTTTCTGTTCGGGCGTTTTTTCGATTACGTAGATTTCTCTAGTTGGATCGTTCGGATCCAACTTAAGATATCTATGGGTGTCTATTAAGTTTTGGACAGCAGTTTCTGTAGTTGCTGTGTCTATAAGTCTTTGTATGCCCGCGAGTTGGTCTGTCGTCAACTTTTCTGCGACGGCGGGCTCCAGTATAACTTTCCGGATGGTTCTAAGTCGTCCGGCCATTTCTTCCGGGATCGCTGCGACGGGATACCGTCGTTTGTTTAAATGAGAAAAAGAAAAAACGTGCGTTCGTCTCGACGACTAGCACGGCGAGCATTACCGTCTGTCTCTATTTTTCCAGACACGCTCAAACCTACGTACTTATAGCCGCGCTCGTCCACCAATGGTCGCGATTCGGCACCTCTCGATACGGTGGGCGTGGCCTAATCGTGCGCACCGTTCTCCCTCAAAAACCGGCGCGATAGTGCACGCCGAACAGACCGTCTCACACCTTCGACAGTATACATTCTATTACAATCCTACTTACTATTAAATATTGACTACAACCATGCCACCGAAGACTAGCGGTAAAGCCGCTAAGAAAGCAGGCAAGGCTCAGAAGAATATATCGAAGGGCGATAAGAAGAAGAAACGCCGCAGGAAGGAGAGTTACGCAATTTATATTTACAAGGTGCTCAAGCAGGTCCATCCGGATACGGGCATATCCAGCAAGGCGATGAGCATCATGAACAGCTTCGTGAACGATATATTCGAACGCATTGCGGCCGAAGCGTCCCGTCTGGCCCATTATAATAAACGTTCGACGATCACCAGTCGGGAAATACAGACGGCTGTCCGTCTGTTACTTCCCGGTGAATTGGCAAAGCACGCTGTTAGCGAAGGAACCAAAGCCGTCACGAAATATACCAGTTCAAAATAATGGGCGACGCCTGGAGGTGACCATTGCGCAAATGGTTTATCATCGGCGGCGGCGGCGGCGGGAGATCGGCCATTAAATATATAAATAACTGCGTCGATAGAAACAATATAAAAAAAAACGGTTCTTTTTAGAACCACAAACGAGATATAATTTAAATTGAAAAGAGAGAATAATATACGAATAGAACGTCGATATGTATAAGTTAGGCATGAGAGTTTGAACGGTAATTCGAACGAAAAAAAAAAAAAAGATTAAAAATAGACAATAAGCAAAATGCAATTCCACCGTAAGTGTATTATTAATTTCGACGGCCGATAGGTATATATGTCACGACACCTGATGACGCGGTAAATATGTAAAACGTTATATCCATAACACGTCCTAAACTCCAGTCGGCCATGAAACGATATATCCATAATACGTCCAAAACTCAAGTCAGCCATGATTTCCCTAGTAATAGTATCTAAAAGCATGACGTAACTTAATGAATGAATATGAATCATTTAAATCATGAAACGATATATCCATAATACGTCCAAAACTCAAGTCAGCCATGATTTCCCTAGTAATAGTATCTAAAAGCATGACGTAACTTAATGAATTAATATGAATCATTTAAATGACAGACGATTTGAGTAAATAGCACGGTTACAAATATAGTAGTCGGTCGGTCATTAATAAATAAAATTCCATGACAACGTATTTATTAGATGACACCAATTTCATTAAAATTTGACAATTCAGAACGGCCGCGGTAAAGTTACGACGATATCCCGTCAACCCAAAAAAAAAAAAAAAACAATTTCAGAAAATGTTAGTAAGCAAAATGCAATTCTTCACTATGGTATAAGCGTGCAGCTGTATTAGTAAGGTCGGGTGACAGTTTTATCGATATGTGTGTGTAGATATGTCAAAAATTGACTACCTGTAAATTGCTTATACTAGGATGTCGAGGTCAAATTGACTTGAAATAGTATGAAGAAGATGGACAAATACTTAATAGGAAAAAAGGGGATATAGGGTCCGAAAGGCCGTTAAACCATAATCGATTCCTGTTTCATCGGTCGTTTGGATTTGTCCTGTGGTCGAAGTTACCGCTATTTTCACACCTCCGTTGTTACGCTGTCTGTCTTAGCACGGTCCTGTGTTGTTGCGTGGTGTGTAAGTCTGTGTGTTTGTCGCTTTTTATCCGTTCAAGTCATGTGTGTGTTTACTGATTGTTCTTGAAAAGTGTGATTATATTCTGTATGCGTTACGAGGTATTGAATATGTTCTGTTGTTGCATTTGTAGAGAGTAATTATATTTGCATTTAGCCTAAGGCAAGTGCGAGATCGTCATTTGTGTTAGGTGTTGTTGGTGGTTCATTTGTAATTGAAAGTCCGCAGCAGTCGTGTAATTTATAAATCGAGCTATACATCTATTCCTAGCGTGGCCCATCTCCTACCATACAACAGAAACGGCAATGATGGAATAATTATATACGTACACGGCGACGATATACATGATACCGGTAGCATAAGATTAGCGAATAAATACATCGTGCGGGCAAGTAATTGAGAAAAGGGTGGGGAAAAAAATAAAAAAAAAATTATATATAAACGGCAAAGAAACACCAACGGGTTAATTAATTATTTACGATGACGTGGTAATGAAATAGGCATATTATAATCGTCAAGAGCAGAGGAATATTGCCGAAGGACATTCGGATGTCCACGTAATTAACGGTTCCCAACAAGAGCGTGTAAGCAACGTCGTGTCTGCGCCGACGGTGGTGATATCGGACCTTGACTCTCGATTAAACGTACGAAGATGATATTATAGTTGCGAAACGGACGTTACCGATGCGGCAAAGTCTCGCACCGAGTGTGAGGTGGTGGTATTAATCGGCGTCGTTCGTAAAACGGCCGTCCCATGGCGAAAAAAAAATAGGCCATAATAAATTGTAACGACGACGACACCCATCGAGAATGCGGAATCGTCAAAAAACGGACCGATATATAATGGCGTGCACAGTCTATCCTATTGCGGCGAGATTGTTTTCGCCCGTCGCCGGACCAAGCCTGGACATCGGACGGAAGGATTCCGCGACGTCCGCCGTCACCATCGACGTCGGTCGTGGACATCGATCGTCAAAGAACGACGTCGGTCCGGTGCCGCTCCGATAGGTCTCTTACGGAATGTGATGGCGGTCGTTGCGACGGCGAGTCGGGGAAAAGCGCGATGCCGTCGCGAGGCGGCGTCCTCGGCCGTGGGGTGTGCGTACTAATCGACGACGGCAGGGCGTCGGTCGACGTCCGCGACGAGTTCTAAGTGGGGCTTGCGAACACGAGGGCGTCCGTGGTCCGATGAGTGGACCTTCCGTTGACGGCCCGGGAGTTTCGTATTCGGTACGTGCACTTGCGAATTGGACCCCGCCCCGGTAAAATTTTAAAAACACTCATCATACAGCTCGTCACGAGTGAACAGCAAGCAACAGCAACATATATATATATATATATATCTATATATCCAGCGATCGCTAGTTATAAACATTTGACAAACGAATATAGGCATTACAAAAAAAAAAAAAGCAGCATACGTTCGCCCGAACGAAAATCATCACGACGTCCTCCACGGCAATAACGGAATCACCAACCATATCGACTGACATGTCGGACGTGGCGTCGCAACAGCAGTCACAGACGGCGGCGGCCGCCAGTCCCGCCGCGCCGGCCAAGAAAAGCGCCGCCGCCGCATCGGCTGGCGTCAAAAAGGCGAAAAGTCCCCGCTCGAAGCCCACACATCCCCCGACTTCGGAGATGGTCAACGGGGCGATCAAGAGCCTGAAGGAACGCGGCGGTTCCTCGCTGCAGGCGATCAAAAAGTACGTCGCCGCGAATTACAAGGTCGACGCGGAAAAGATGTCCCCTTTCATCAAGAAGTACCTGAAGGCGGCGGTCGCGTCCGGCGCTCTCGTCCAGACGAAGGGAAAGGGCGCGTCCGGATCGTTCAAGTTGGCCGCCGCCAAGAAGGGGGCCGGCGCCGCCGAAGCGCAACAGGTCGGCGTCGCGACGGCGAGATCGGCCGCCGCGAGCAAGAAGAAATCCGCGGCGGCGGCCGCTGCCGCCGCTAAGTCGCCCAAGGGGGGCAGGAAGGCCGGAGGCGGCTCGACCGCGACGGCCGGCGGTGTCGCGGAGAAGAAGTCCAAGCTGAAGAAGGCCGCGAAGAGTCCCACGAAAAAACCCAAGGCCCCCAAGCCGAAGACGGCCAAGAAAACGGCCTCGTCCTCGGGCGCCGCAGCAGTCGCGACGCCCAAGGCGGCCAGATCGGCCGCCGCTAAGACGAAGGCGACCGCCAGGTCACCCAAGGCCGCCAACACCGCCTCATCGACATCGAGATCGTCGAAGGGCGGCGCGACGTCCAGAAACGCAGCCGCGTCCAAGGCGAGAACGGCGAACACGGCCAAGGGCGGTTCGGCGAAAAAAAAGTGAGCGGCGGCGCCTTCGAACGGTCCCCATCGACGGCGCCTTCGCCTACTGAAGCGGAGGAGGCGGTGCAGCAGCAATTGCGGAAAAAAGAACGGCGCCGGCGACGAAGAGGAGGAGGAGAAAACAATACGTATACGTATAAGCGAGTCACAAATGGCCCTTTTCAGGGCCCCATTCGATTTCCTAACATATAAACTAAAAAGAGAGAGCATATTTTGCATTACGTGTTGGTAATTTTAGCAAATTACTGCCGTACAAACAAACAAACAAACAAACAACAACATACATACATACATACATACATACATACATACATACATACATACATACATACATACATACATACATACATACATACATACATACATACATACATACATACATACATACATACATACATACATACATACATACATACATACATACATACATACATACATACATAACATAACAGAACATAACATAACAAGTGTTCAATTGAAAAGTCAATCTAGTAGCATGTGATTTACCGAGAACATTTTGAAGTATGTCGTAAATTAAAATTTACTACTTAACCTACGAAGTCGTATATTTTGACAGTTTCATACATACAAATAGATAACAAATGTGATAGACTTTAGTAAATGTCATTTGAATTGACGTTTACGGAACAACAAACACATATTAATATATTAGTGTCTTATTCTATCAGATATTTCAATGTAACCTGGATTGATTTTTCAAAAGAACATTTGTTACATACATACATACACACACTTTACCACCTATCGTCTTCCAAATGTTCCATATTTATTTATGTAATCGAAAATTGTTCTAAAGATTATACAACGTGCATGCATTTGTCAGTTTGTGTGTGTGTGTCTGTCTGTGTTTCTCTCTCTCTCTTACTGTGTGTGTGTGTGTGTGTGTGTGTGTGTGTGTGTGTGTGTGTGTGTGTGTGTGTGTGCGCGCGCGCGCGCGCGCGCGCGCGCGTGACATGTTTTGACATAATGTTCATAAACAAGTCTATCGTCCACCTGATCATGTGTATCAAACGGCTAAGATATCTAAAATTCTAATGCTTATGGAAAAAGGTTGAAGAGATAGAAATAAATTTGGACGACGAAAGTGTTGAAGAATGTGAAGAAAATAGTGTAGCAACGATGAAAAAAAGATAGAAGAAATTAGGGACTTAAGCCAAGAGGTGCCAGCTACAGCCTCAGTTAACTCTATCGTCACTGTTAGAAAAATAACCTTAATCCATTGGACTGATGATCAAAAGAAACTAACTAAACTATTTTTTAAAACAAACATAAATTCAAAAATTCCTCCCAAAAAAAGCGAATGTGGATAAATATCCGGAAAAATTCCATAATAAGTCTGGCCCACAAATAAAAGTTTTCGTTTAAAATATGTATCGCAATAAAAATTAGTCTTTAATTATATGTATCAAGTATATTATAAGATCTTTTGCTTGTTGTACTTATAAATTGTTTCATTAAAATTAATTTGTATCTTTAAAAATTATTCTTAATTTTGTCATTGATAGTACTAGTAAGCCTAAAAACGTATAAATGTTTGGCTTCGTTATAGCTAACACTTTATCCTACAGAATATTTAAATAATATTGAAATCTCGATACCTTACGTAACCTAATATTAATAAATCGAACAGTGAAATTTTATTTACAAAGGAGCCATGCTATTAACACAGAATTACAATTTGGAATACAGCACAAATGTATGTGTTCATATTACATATTTTAGTTTAAGTTATTAAGTAAGACTCCTACACGTAACTCATTATTTGTTTGTAAATTCATCACTTTAGTATATTGATTTAAAATAAAAATTGTGTTTGTTTAACTAAATTTTAATAAACAAACAATTTTTTTTGATTCATTTTAACTCAGAAAGATAAGCAATAGAAGCAATTCCAAATTCAAAGTGTATATAAACTAAAGAAAATTAGTTCCTTCTCTAAAATACGCCAATCCACGTAACCGATATTTATTAAAGAATTGCACAAATACTTACGAGTATATTAAATATATGTAGATAATACGCAATATGAGATACGATGTTAGACAACATAGCAGACGCAGAAAGATGTATTCAGTAAAATATAAATACCTTCCTCGGACGTAGAATTACAGGTTTCGTAAAAAGAATATATCTGTCGAAGCAGATATAATAGACACATGTATGGGCGCAATATTGATAAGAAAATGAAAACAAAAAATCCTTAATTTATTTTTTCTGCCATCAGAGTAGAGTATATTAGAAAATAAAGTCACTATAGCGTTTGATTTGTACATTCGGCGGTTTGGAAATGAGAAAAACATTATATACTTCAGAGCTTTATGTAGACGACAAATTGAAGGTATAATGAAATGAAGCAGAATTGATAGCGGTATATATATATATATATATATATATATATATATATATATATATATATAATTAGGAAGGAAGAATTAGGAATTTTATTATTATGGAATATTATTATAATATATATTCTTTCAGAATTATATTTTCCAAAATGCAACTTAATTTTTATCGTTAAAAATTAATCACCCCAATTGTTTCAATAAGTCACTGTACCAACCCAACAGCTGTTCCTCTTTTGAAGATCATTGGTCGCTGTTGTAGCACAGGTTTTCCAAAATATTTTGATATATTAAGTATAATTTAGATCTTTGATGAATTTTTATGAACTTATTGTTTTACAAATAAATTTTTCCTTCTCACATAACCTTTGACATTATCAAACATTAACAATTGTATATAAAGTTAACTAAATTTAAATTGTTCTATAATTTTGGGATATGTAAGAGAGTCACATACATTTAAAATTTATTTATAGATTTGACACTCTATTTTAAAAAAAATATATATATATAAATATAATACAGTCTTCCACCTTCTAAGAAATTTTAATAACAGAAATGTAACAAATTAAAGCTAGTCCTTTCCATAAGTTAATCAACATATTATTATCATATATATACAGTATAACAACTTGAACTACGAAAGCCTATTGATAGGAGAGGGAGGTAAATTTAAATGTAATCATTTTGCTTATTTAGCTACTTATATATCCACCACATTATATTATAACATTATTTTCTTTAGATTGACATTTTTAAATTCGTTATATCTTTTGAATGGAATGTCAGAGTTTAATAATTTAAAATGTATTTTACTGGTATCGAAATGGTCTTTTATAAAATATCATTTAATAGGATAAATAATAATACAGAGGTATGGATAATATGGTTCGATTATTGTCGGCACTACTTTTATTAACTTTTAAAATGTAAAAAAGTAGTTATAGAGGCATAACTACAGTAGTTGGACATATGGTTTCGCGGACTTTTTTGTAGATATTAATACGTTCTATAATACTGTTGAACATTTTTTTGTTCTATCAACAATAGTTTCCGCAGCGTACGCGATGACAGATTTTTTGTGACTAATTTTTCCACACCTTGGGTTACATTAATGCATTTTTATTGGGGATCCCTTTTTTAATTGAAAATGTAATATAGTCCATGTCACTCGGTGAAAATGCAGCTTTCTAATGGTTAAAGAATTTTTGAAATCGGTCCAGTAGTTTTTGTGTGAAAAAATTACAAACATACATACATACATACATACAAAAACACAAATGGTTCCATAGGCATGTATTTCGAAAAATATGAATTTTTTTAGTTCACGCTTTCGTCGCCAGAGGTGTTAGTACTACCGAGTGTATATTCGCGAAACGTATATATTTTCTAAAGTGCCGCTTATTTGGAAACCGCATATTTGTCAACTTTGCTTTATCATCAATCTAATGCAGTATTTGTTTATTATGCACGTGTTTGAATAAAGGGTGCTTTGTAAACAGGTATGTTCAAGACATTATAAACATGTCATATATTTTTGTTCGGCATGCTGGCTTCGAAATAAATATTTGCATTATATGAATGTAATAATACCCTTTCCTTGTATTATGGATTCCTATAAGCTTTTATCACATTTAAATGACGTTTATTTTTGAAATTTTGCATACTTATTTGTAAATGTGTTATATCATCAATCTAATGCGGTATTTCTTTATTATGCACGTGTTTGAATAAAGAGTGCTTTGTAAACAGGTTTTTGAAGACATTTTTAAACAAGAAATATTTAAGTTCGGCAAACTTGCTTCGAAATAAACATTTGCATTATATGAATGTAATAAATGTAATAATACCCTTGTATTATGGATGCCTATAAGTTTGTTTCACATTTAAATGACTTTTAATTTTGAAATTTCGCATATAATATTATTTATAATTGTTAGCTAAGAACTGCCCGGCAATATTTCCTTTATCAAAATATACGTTTAAATTTATCAATGAACGCAATAATTACCTTAAATATCATGTAATAGTATTGAGAAAGCATTTTTTTTAAACTATACTTTAATAAACAAATTTATTGGTCTGTAATATAAAAAAAAAAATTATATGAATACCCATACCTTCAGGTGGATGCCGAACTGTATGCAGTTTGTACGGACCTCAAAATGATAGCTGGATGTATATACATACGGGACGAAATATTAAAATTATATACATCCAATTCAGGTGCGATGATTACAATTATTTTAAGTATGATCACGGTCATTTTTGTACTGTTCACTCTCTATTTTATTGAAATGACGTGAGAATTGTGGTTCTGAAAAGAACCGGTGGTGTGGTAATGGAAAAAAAAAATTAAATATAGGTGACCCCGTGCGGCCAATATTCTAAGCCCTTTCGCCACGTATGCGACGAGCCAGCTGAATGTCCTTCGGCATTATGGTTACCCGTTTGGCGTGTATCGCGCACAGGTTCGTATCTTCGAATAAACCGACGAGGTACGCCTCGCTGGCCTCCTGTAGTGCCATAACAGCGGAACTCTGGAAACGGAGATCGGTCTTAAAATCCTGCGCGATTTCCCTGACCAAACGTTGGAATGGTAATTTCCTGATCAGGAGTTCCGTACTCTTCTGATAACGCCGGATCTCTCTTAGAGCGACGGTACCTGGTCGGTAACGGTGGGGTTTCTTGACACCGCCTGTTGCCGGGGCGCTTTTACGAGCCGCTTTCGTTGCCAGCTGCTTGCGGGGCGCTTTGCCGCCGGTAGATTTTCTGGCAGTTTGCTTGGTACGTGCCATCGTTAAATTGTTATAATAATAATATAATTAAGGATATATGTAATATAACAGCGAACGGTCTATGCGGTGCAGATGTCGACAGACGAATGATTTAGGAAACTGACGGTCGGCCAGTTTTCTAAGTTTCCAAGAGCCGACGGACGTTTCTGATTGGTTCGTCCGTGTCGGGCTCGGGCGTGGCCAGTTCGGGTTTATATAAGCCGGTCGGACCCCGGCATTTCATCAGAGACCACGGAGTATTCATAGAATGCGCACGTGCTCTCTTTATCTCATTTAAACCAACACAGCGACCCTACGATAACACACGCACCGACATCTGAACTCCGACGGAGTCAGATTCCGGCTCTATCGAACAAACCGCAAGGCGAAACCAGAAGCAATGGCTGGCTCAAACGACAATAACGACGAGAAAAACATGAAATTCAATATGAAGAACATAAATTCCCGAGAAGATCTACAAGAAATAATCGATAACTTCATTAAATTCGTGCAGGAAGCCTTCGAGAACAAGATGAAAGAAGAAAAACCACCACGCAAGTCCAACAAGAGACAGAAAACTGAAGCACCAACGATCGAACTCAGTAATAGATACGAAGCACTCGTTAACACAGATGAAGGAAAGAAAACAGAAGAACCGACACCGACACCTATGGACAGCGACGACAAACAAGAAGCCTCCACTTCCGCAGCGAATCCCGGGGTGAGTACGAAACACAACACAGACACAACTAAAAAAACACAGCACATAACATACACCAAAGCAGTACACACAAACAGACCTCCCAAGACACCATCTATCTCCCCAATCACAATCACAGAACAAACACAATGGAATCTAGTCCGCGATTTAATGAAGTCTCACAACATCCAATACACTCAGAGCAGATGTACCCCGGCCGGAGTCCAGATCACTCCACTAACTGAAACTGACTATCGTAACCTGAACCGACTCCTCAGCGATAGAAAAATACAATCTTTCACATATCAACTCCGCAGCGAGAAGACTCTAAAAATCGTCATCCGTGGCGTACCCCAATTTCTCACCAACGAAGAAATTCAAGCCGACCTAGAAAGCCGCAATTATCCGGTCGCCAAAATCACGAGAATGAACGGTAAAGACCGTCTTCCCGCCCCCATGATCTTAATCGAGCTCAACAAAGAATATAAGTCTATCTTCGACATCCACGAAGTTTGCGGATTAGCCGTCAAAGTTGAGTCCCTCAGACTAAGAACGGACATAATTCAATGTCATCGTTGTCAGAAGTTTGGTCACCATCAACGTATGTGTAATGTAAACTACGCTTGCATGAAGTGCGGAGAGTCTCACTCGACGCATGAATGCACGAAGCCGCGAACTACCGCCCCTAAATGCGCAAACTGCAGTGGAGAACATCTCTCCAACAATTTACACTGTAGGAAAAACCCCAATAACCCGGCCAACGCACCAGTCAACACACACAAACTCATACCCGCACCACTACCAAAACACAACCCGTGGATTCAAACACAACAACAGACAAATAGCATCACCGCAACAACACCCACAACCCGGGAAAATACACCCAAACCTACACCTAACACTCACGAAAAAGCTGACGACAAAATCGCACTAATGATTGGGAAACTTTTCCTAACATTTAGCTCGACAAACGCAACACCCCAACAAACACAAAGCTTTTTCGAACAGACAACAGAACTCACGAAACTCTTCCACGCACGCAGACAATGAATCACAAACACAACATTAAAATAGCCTATTGGAATGCACAAAGCATAACACACAAAAAACATGAACTACGCGTATTTTTAGACGAACACCAAATAGACGTAATGCTGTTAAACGAAACGCATCTAAAACCAAGTCACTCGCTAAAAATTCAAAAATACAAAACATACAGACACGACAGACCGGTACAAAAAGGCGGCGGAACCGCTATACTCGTACACGAAACAATAAAACACAGCGAACTTGAATACAAAACACTCGATAACATAGAAAACACAGGCATACAAGTACACACAAAAAGGGGACCGATAAACCTTTACGCAAGTTATCTTCCCTCCGGATTAGACATAGTAGAGACCGACATACAAACGATCTTCAATCAAAACACACCTACAATATTCGCGGGAGATTTTAACGCGAAACACCAAAACTGGAACTCGAAAGTAGCTAACAGAAACGGTAAAAAACTCAAAAAAATTGCACTAAACAACAATCTCAACGTAATCGGGCCGGTAGAACCCACTCACATACACACACCAACGGGTACCACGGACGTTTTAGACATCGCGATACTTAAAAACATCACCACAACACATACAATAGAAACTATAAACGACCTCTCCTCAGATCATTTTCCAGTGATATTAACGCTTGACTTGGACGCAAGTAAAACGAAAATCACATTTAATAAGACTGATTGGGTAAAATTCAAAGAAACCCTACTACTTAGAACAGTTAAAATTCATAACGCGAAAGACATTGATCAAGCAGTAGTCACACTGGAAGATGACATAAATAATGCAATCACGAAATCAACAAAAATTAAAACCATCGACACGAAACTTAATATCCCGACCGAACTAAAAATAAAAATACGAAACAAAAAATACATACTTAAAGAATACAAAAGAACGCTAAATCCGGAAATAAAAACAAAATTAAACGCGGTAACTAACGAAATAAAATCAGACATGATTGAACACTTTAATAAAAACTGGAATAACAAAATTGAATCTCTAAACACGCAAGACCAATCACTCTGGCAGATAACAAAAGCCCTAACGAACGAAAAAAACAACATTCCACCGTTAAAAACCGCAAACGGACCGGCAATAACTGATAAAGAAAAAGCGGATGAATTCGCGAACGCGCTAAAGACACAATTCGAAACGAACCCAACAATACCGAAGCACAACACATTCTCAAACCAAATTGAACGGGAACGAAATACACAAATTGACATAACAGACGGAGAAATCGACGCCACAAATACCGACGAAGTGGAAAAAATAATTAAAAACCTTAAAAACAGAAAAGCTCCCGGAGCGGATGGGATAACGAACATCGCAATAAAAAACTTACCTAAAACCGCTATACAAATTATAACTGACATAATAAACGGAATAATCAAACACGGACACTATCCCGCGAGCTGGAAACATGCTCAGATAATAATGATACACAAACCCGGAAAAGACACAAAAACAACCGCAGATTACCGGCCAATCAGCTTACTTCCGTCAATAAGTAAGCTGGCAGAACGCGTGATACAGACAAGACTCGAAGAAGTAGTCGACGACAAAAATATCATCCCAGACTTTCAATACGGGTTTCGGAAAAACCATTCTACCACACAACAGGTAATAAGACTCACAGAACATATAACGGAAAAAATGAATGTATCAACTTCAACGGGCGCAATTTTTCTCGACGTTGAAAAAGCCTTCGACCGCGTTTGGCACGCCGGCCTAATACACAAAATGAAACAACACAAAATACCGAACTTACTAATAAAAATAATCGACAGTTATCTAAAAAACCGCACATTCAATGTCATAATAGGTCAAGACAAATCAATAAACGAACACATAACGGCAGGAGTCCCGCAAGGATCCGTCCTTGGGCCACTCCTGTATAACATTTACACATCGGACATACCAAAAATAGAAAACTGTAATATCGCGCAATATGCCGATGACACCGCCATATACATAAGCCACAGACAAACATTTTATATACATAAACAATTGCAGATAAACCTAACCCTTTTAAAGGACTGGTTCGATAAATGGAAAATAAAAATAAATCTTAAAAAAACCGCGGCAATTTACTTTCAACACAGAAAACGACACAAAAGGCCGGACGAAGTCAAACTCGAAGGTCAAACAATACAATGGCAAAAACAAATTAAATACCTCGGGGTCACGATGGACCCGCAACTTACGTACAACGCGCACATTAAAGAAATAAAGAACAAAATCGGATACACGACACATAAATTATATCCAATATTAAACGGCAAAAGTAAACTAACTTTAGAAAATAAAATACTAATAATAAAAGCGATAATATTCGCGGGCGCGACATACGCCGGTGAAGTATGGCATCAAGCCAGCGAGAAACAAAGACAGTCGGTTCAAGGTAAAATAAATAAGATCATAAGACTCGCGTTAAATGCACCACGGTACATGACAAACGCGCAAATATACACGGAAACGAATCTTGAAACACTAGATTCAATAATCGGCAAGCGAACACTTAAAACGGTAGAAACAATAAATGCACACAAAAACCCCACAATAAGGAAAATAATAAATCCAGATCGGAAACTAATACAAAAAGACGGACTAAATCAAATAAAAAGACGCGCGGAGGATAATGATATCCAAATAACCGCGAAAAAACGTAAAACAAACAATTAACAAATTAACAAATATACAACAGACACACACAAAAATGTAAACACAAACACAGCATTCCTAATAGGCTAACACACAGACACAAAAGCACACAAAACATCCAAAACCCTGGGAATAAAGATGGAGTGAAAATGGAGGAAACTTCGATCACCAGAAAAAAATCCAACGACACATACACGGCATTTCATTCTCACTGCGATATTCGTTCATACTACATCGCAGTTGAGACAACATACGACGAAATATCGTCAATAGCGAAGCCGGAAGAAATGGCCGGGCGAATTATTACTATAACAAACCTTAAATTAAATCCGAACTTCGTTGAACTCTGGCCACCGGAATTACTTCAACAAACGCAGGCGATAATCGACGAAACGCACAGCGAAAGCGGCGTGCAAGAGCTGCTACGGACCTCACCTAGTTTATTTATGATAAACCCAGAACACCCGACGATACAAGTTGAAATACCAGATCCCGAACCGACCAAAAAAGAAAAAAACCCCAGAAAACAGAAAATGAATTATCCGGAAAAGAAAATTGAAGATTTCATCTACCCGAAATTTACGAAGAAACTGAAAACAGACGAAACAACTTCGACAATCGAAATAAAAAACTCGTACGACGTCCTCGAAAACAAAACCGAGGAAAAGATGGAAGAAGAAACCTCCGAACACACTCCACAACCGTCAACATCGAACAGCGCTCCCAGGGTAAGTGACAAAACCTACATAACACACAACACAAACACTGACACACGAAAACCACGAAAAATTGCACCAATAATAGTAACGGACAAAGACAATTGGACATACATACGACAATTACTTAAGACAAACAACATTAACACAGAAGAAAGCAAACTTGTGAAACCTGGTATTCACATAGAACCAAAAACTGACAATGACTACCGTACACTGAAACAAATACTGGACAACGAAAATATACAATACTACACATTCCAACTTAGAAGCGAAAAGACTTTAAAGGTAGTTATGCGCGGCATTCCTACCTTTATTACTGACACCGAAATTACTGACGACTTGACTGACAAAGGATACCCGACACTGAAAATAAAGAGAATGAACGGCAAACACGGCATTCCCGCACCACTGGCACTGATCGAACTGACGAACCAGTATAAATCAATTCACAACCTACGAGACTGCTGCGGACTTACAATTAAAATAGAACCCTTACACAAACGGACAGACATAATACAGTGTCATAAATGCCAGACTTTCGGACATCACCAACGGAACTGTAACGTGCATTACAAATGTATGAAATGCGGAGACGGACATTCGACTCACCTATGTACAAAGACCAAAACAACCCCACCAAAGTGTGCAAACTGCGGTGGTCCACATTTATCCATATCCATCAACTGTCCTAATAACCCTAACAATCCTGCAAACAAAACCACACCTCAACCTAAATACATACCAGCACCACCCCCAACAACAAATCCATGGACACAAAGACAAAACAAGACAACACCGAACATAGTTGACGAATTAGCACTTGCCTTAGGCAATATGCTATTAACGCTACACTCGACTAACGCAACAAACGAACAGATACAGCACTTTGTAACACAAACAAAGACAATCATAACACTCTACAATAAAACACATTAAACACACACACAACTGACACGCAAACAAAAAATGTGATGATGACCAACGAAATTACACACGTGACTTAAACGCACAAAAAGCGACTGACACACAGACTTTACACACACAATACACACAGGACCGCGCAAAAAAAAAACACAACAACGGACGATTAAATCAGACTCAAACACTCACAACCCTGGGACGTACATAACAACGGTGTGGAAATGGAGGTATCTTCGACCACGGAACAAAATTCAAGACACATGATGACCCCGGCATTTATTGAACAGTTCGTCTACAGTCATCGTACGCGCTGATTCAGACGTAGCAGATCGAATCGCCTGACATACTCTTTAGTATTATTATTACTACTTACTTGGTGTATCCTCAAAATGACCGGGCGCGGTAAAGGAGGCAAAGGATTGGGAAAGGGTGGAGCGAAACGTCATCGCAAAGTGTTACGTGATAACATCCAGGGCATCACCAAACCCGCCATCAGACGTCTAGCACGTCGCGGCGGTGTGAAGAGAATCTCCGGTTTGATTTACGAAGAGACGCGGGGTGTTCTGAAAGTCTTCCTCGAAAACGTAATACGCGATGCCGTAACATACACCGAGCACGCGAAAAGGAAAACCGTTACGGCTATGGACGTCGTTTATGCCCTGAAACGTCAAGGACGTACCCTTTACGGTTTCGGCGGTTAAGAGCTCGGTCATCATCACATTTGCGTTAAATGCGCAACGGACGTCGGGCGGACGGACATCGCCTAATTAAATTACAATTAACAACGGTTCTTTTCAGAACCACAAATACTAATCGTTCTGGCGAAAAAGAATGAGGTAGGCAATAAAAATAGAGACACTGATATCAATAATAATAATAACATCAAAAAGAGAAAAGCAGGTTTGTTAATAGCCCTTACGCATACAGGCAAAATTCACATTATCTATAATAAATTGGGCTATTTACAGTAAGCATAAATAGCCAGCCACAACACGCAGTTACATAATGACAATTATTGTGACCGATTACATAAATCGGTTATTATCTAATACCGATTGTGACTGACGTCAATTGTAGTACAACGTCGTCAGTTCTTCGGTCTCGAAAACGTTCAATGGAAACACACAATATACGTTTCGAGGACCCAGCGTTACAAAACATATGGTAGATGTTTTGTCGGATAGCTTTATTTTTAAAATGCCAGCCAGATATTGAGTAAATCTAAATCCTTTTTTTTTTTTTTAATTTCAAATTAGAAAATGACATTCATAATAGTTAATTACGGATATTAAAGCTACTCACTTTTGTATATGTTAAATTTTACAATAATTTACATAAATTGACTAAATATAATTTTAACGATCATTCAATGTTAAAAATATAATTTACTAAAAATATATACCAAGATTCAACTCTAATCTATATTTATAAAACTAAGATATAAATAATAAGATATCCAATTCTTTAATACAACATGATAACTATTACAAATTCAAACATATCACAATATCCCTTGCATATGTTAAAATATAAAACTCTTATAGACATAATATTAGAAATAGCTCAACAATATAATGTAGGTTTATCCCGTTCAGTTTAAATGTCTAAATTAAATATTGTGGCCCTGAGAAGGGCCGTGAATTTAATTTGGGGAGAATATTACCAGAGAAGGTGGTAGTGGTGCGCGTTAACGGTTTATCCCCGTCGATCACCCGTCGCGTTTAAGGTTTTTTCTCAGTTTTCTTGGGCAAAAGTACCGCCTGGATATTGGGCAGGACGCCGCCTTGAGCGATTGTCACGCCGGAGAGGAGTTTATTCAATTCCTCGTCGTTGCGTATCGCCAGTTGCAGATGTCTGGGTATGATGCGGGTCTTTTTATTGTCCCTGGCGGCGTTGCCTGCCAATTCTAGAACTTCCGCCGCCAAATATTCCATGACCGCGGCCAAATAAACCGGTGCCCCGGCACCTACTCGTTCGGCGTAATTACCCTTACGCAGAAGACGATGTATACGGCCGACCGGGAACTGTAGACCGGCACGGCTGGAACGTGATTTCGCCTTGCCCTTAACTTTGCCACCTTTACCGCGTCCTGACATTTTTTAATAATTTGTATATAATAATATCGGCCAAGATCAGGTGATAGCGTCTATACTCGCTGCTGTCTCGCAACGGTGTGGGAATTTTTCCAGACACGCTCAAACCTACGTACTTATAGCCGCGCTCGTCCACCAATGGTCGCGATTCGGCACCTCTCGATACGGTGGGCGTGGCCTAATCGTGCGCACCGTTCTCCCTCAAAAACCGGCGCGATAGTGCACGCCGAACAGACCGTCTCACACCTTCGACAGTATACATTCTATTACAATCCTACTTACTATTAAATATTGACTACAACCATGCCACCGAAGACTAGCGGTAAAGCCGCTAAGAAAGCAGGCAAGGCTCAGAAGAATATATCGAAGGGCGATAAGAAGAAGAAACGCCGCAGGAAGGAGAGTTACGCAATTTATATTTACAAGGTGCTCAAGCAGGTCCATCCGGATACGGGCATATCCAGCAAGGCGATGAGCATCATGAACAGCTTCGTGAACGATATATTCGAACGCATTGCGGCCGAAGCTTCCCGTCTGGCCCATTATAATAAACGTTCGACGATCACCAGTCGGGAAATACAGACGGCTGTCCGTCTGTTACTTCCCGGTGAATTGGCAAAGCACGCTGTTAGCGAAGGAACCAAAGCCGTCACGAAATATACCAGTTCAAAATAATGGGCGACGCCTGGAGGTGACCATTGCGCAAATGGTTTATCATCGGCGGCGGCGGCGGCGGGAGATCGGCCATTAAATATATAAATAACTGCGTCGATAGAAACAATATAAAAAAAAACGGTTCTTTTTAGAACCACAAACGAGATATAATTTAAATTGAAAAGAGAGAATAATATACGAATAGAACGTCGATATGTATAAGTTAGGCATGAGAGTTTGAACGGTAATTCGAACGAAAAAAAAAAAAAAGATTAAAAATAGACAATAAGCAAAATGCAATTCCACCGTAAGTGTATTATTAATTTCGACGGCCGATAGGTATATATGTCACGACACCTGATGACGCGGTAAATATGTAAAACGTTATATCCATAACACGTCCTAAACTCCAGTCGGCCATGAAACGATATATCCATAATACGTCCAAAACTCAAGTCAGCCATGATTTCCCTAGTAATAGTATCTAAAAGCATGACGTAACTTAATGAATGAATATGAATCATTTAAATCATGAAACGATATATCCATAATACGTCCAAAACTCAAGTCAGCCATGATTTCCCTAGTAATAGTATCTAAAAGCATGACGTAACTTAATGAATTAATATGAATCATTTAAATGACAGACGATTTGAGTAAATAGCACGGTTACAAATATAGTAGTCGGTCGGTCATTAATAAATAAAATTCCATGACAACGTATTTATTAGATGACACCAATTTCATTAAAATTTGACAATTCAGAACGGCCGCGGTAAAGTTACGACGATATCCCGTCAACCCAAAAAAAAAAAAAAAACAATTTCAGAAAATGTTAGTAAGCAAAATGCAATTCTTCACTATGGTATAAGCGTGCAGCTGTATTAGTAAGGTCGGGTGACAGTTTTATCGATATGTGTGTGTAGATATGTCAAAAATTGACTACCTGTAAATTGCTTATACTAGGATGTCGAGGTCAAATTGACTTGAAATAGTATGAAGAAGATGGACAAATACTTAATAGGAAAAAAGGGGATATAGGGTCCGAAAGGCCGTTAAACCATAATCGATTCCTGTTTCATCGGTCGTTTGGATTTGTCCTGTGGTCGAAGTTACCGCTATTTTCACACCTCCGTTGTTACGCTGTCTGTCTTAGCACGGTCCTGTGTTGTTGCGTGGTGTGTAAGTCTGTGTGTTTGTCGCTTTTTATCCGTTCAAGTCATGTGTGTGTTTACTGATTGTTCTTGAAAAGTGTGATTATATTCTGTATGCGTTACGAGGTATTGAATATGTTCTGTTGTTGCATTTGTAGAGAGTAATTATATTTGCATTTAGCCTAAGGCAAGTGCGAGATCGTCATTTGTGTTAGGTGTTGTTGGTGGTTCATTTGTAATTGAAAGTCCGCAGAAGTCGTGTAATTTATAAATCGAGCTATACATCTATTCCTAGCGTGGCCCATCTCCTACCATACAACAGAAACGGCAATGATGGAATAATTATATACGTACACGGCGACGATATACATGATACCGGTAGCATAAGATTAGCGAATAAATACATCGTGCGGGCAAGTAATTGAGAAAAGGGTGGGGAAAAAAATAAAAAAAAAATTATATATAAACGGCAAAGAAACACCAACGGGTTAATTAATTATTTACGATGACGTGGTAATGAAATAGGCATATTATAATCGTCAAGAGCAGAGGAATATTGCCGAAGGACATTCGGATGTCCACGTAATTAACGGTTCCCAACAAGAGCGTGTAAGCAACGTCGTGTCTGCGCCGACGGTGGTGATATCGGACCTTGACTCTCGATTAAACGTACGAAGATGATATTATAGTTGCGAAACGGACGTTACCGATGCGGCAAAGTCTCGCACCGAGTGTGAGGTGGTGGTATTAATCGGCGTCGTTCGTAAAACGGCCGTCCCATGGCGAAAAAAAAATAGGCCATAATAAATTGTAACGACGACGACACCCATCGAGAATGCGGAATCGTCAAAAAACGGACCGATATATAATGGCGTGCACAGTCTATCCTATTGCGGCGAGATTGTTTTCGCCCGTCGCCGGACCAAGCCTGGACATCGGACGGAAGGATTCCGCGACGTCCGCCGTCACCATCGACGTCGGTCGTGGACATCGATCGTCAAAGAACGACGTCGGTCCGGTGCCGCTCCGATAGGTCTCTTACGGAATGTGATGGCGGTCGTTGCGACGGCGAGTCGGGGAAAAGCGCGATGCCGTCGCGAGGCGGCGTCCTCGGCCGTGGGGTGTGCGTACTAATCGACGACGGCAGGGCGTCGGTCGACGTCCGCGACGAGTTCTAAGTGGGGCTTGCGAACACGAGGGCGTCCGTGGTCCGATGAGTGGACCTTCCGTTGACGGCCCGGGAGTTTCGTATTCGGTACGTGCACTTGCGAATTGGACCCCGCCCCGGTAAAATTTTAAAAACACTCATCATACAGCTCGTCACGAGTGAACAGCAAGCGTGTATGAGTCCTCTTGATTTTGTTCGGTGGTCGGGGTTGCCCCCATTTCCACTCCAATTTCATTACCCGGGGTTGTGTATGTTTTGTGTTATTATGTGTAGTTGTGTGTTTGTGTGTTACGTTTGTTTATCCTATATGGAATGCTGTGTGTTTTGCTACATTTTTGTGTGTTTGTGTTGACCTCTGTTTATCTGTTAATTTTTGATTTTTTTCGCGGCTATTTGGATATCGTTATCCTCTGCGCGTCTTTTAATTTGCTTAAGTCCGTCTTTTTTAATTAGTCTCCGTTTTGGATTTATTATTTTTCTTATTGTGGGGTTTTCGTGTGACTGTATTGTTTCTATTGTTTTTAGTGTTCGTTTGCATATTATTGTTTCCAGTGTTTCGAGTTTCGTCTCTTTATGTATCTGCGCGTTTGTCATGTATCGCGGTGCATTTATCGCGAGTCTTATTACCTTGTTTATTTTCCCTTGTACCGATTGTCTTTGCTTTTCGCTGGCTTGATGCCATATTTCTCCGGCATATGTTGCGCCCGCGAGTATTATCGTTTTTATTATTAATATTTTATTTTCCAGTGTTAGTTTGCTTTTGCCGTTTAGTATCGGGTACAGTGCGTGTGTTGTGAACCCTATTTTTCGTTTTAATTCTTTAATATGTGCCGTGTATGTTAGTTGTGAGTCCATTGTGACCCCGAGGTATTTAACTTTTTCCTGCCAGTGTATTGTGTGGCCTTCGAGTTTGACTTCGTCCGGCCTTTTGTGTCGTTTTCTGTGTTGGAAGTAAATTGCCGCGGTTTTTAGTGGGTTAATTTTAATTTTCCATTTGTCGTACCAGTCCTTTAGGAGGACTAGATTGGTTTGTAACTGCTTGTGTATGTACGATGTTCGTCTGCTACTTATGTATATAGCGGTGTCGTCTGCGTATTGTGCGATATTACATTTTTCTATTGTGGGAATATCCGAAGTGTATATGTTATACAGGAGCGGTCCGAGAACGGATCCTTGTGGTACTCCTGCTGCTATGTGTTCGATTGTCGATTTTTCGTTTCCGATTGTGACATTAAATGTACGGTTCTTTAGGTAATTGTCGGTTATTTTTATTAATGTGTTTGATATTTTGTGACGTTTCATTTTGTGTATGAGGCCGGCGTGCCAAACCCGGTCGAAGGCCTTTTCAATGTCGAGAAAGATTGCGCCCGTTGATGTCGATATGTTCATTTTTTCGGTTATGTGTTCTGTTAGTCTTAGTGCCTGTTGTGTGGTAGAGTGATTTTTCCGGAAACCGTATTGAAAATTTGGTATTATGTTTTTGTTTTCGACTTCGTTTTCAAGTCTTGTCTGTATTACGCGTTCTGCCAGTTTACTTATTGACGGAAGTAAGCTTATTGGCCGGTAATCTGCGGTTGTTTTTGTTGTTTTTCCAGGTTTGTGGATCATTATTATCTGCGCGTGTTTCCAAATCGCGGGATAGTGTCCGTATTTTATTATTCCATTTATTATGTCGGTTATAATTTGTATACCGGTTTTTGGTAGGTTTTTTATTGCAATGTTAGTTATCCCATCCGCTCCCGGAGCTTTTCGGTTTTTAAGGTTTTTAATTATTTTTTCCACTTCGTCGGTATTTGTGGCGTCGATTTCTCCATCTGTTATATCGATTTTTGTATTTCGTTGCCGTTCAATTTGGTTTGTGAATGTGTTATGCTTCGGTATTGTTGGGTTCGTTTCGAATTGTTTCTTTAACGCGTTCGCGAATTCGTCTGCTTTTTCTTTATCAGTTATTGCCGGTCCGTTTGCTGTTTTTAGCGGTGGAATTTTGTTTTTTTTGTTTGTTAGGGCTTTTGTCATCTGCCAGAGTGTTTGATCTTGCGTGTTAAGGGATTCAATTTTGTTATTCCAGTTTTTATTATAGTGTTCGATCATGTCAGATTTTATTTCATTTGTTATCGCGTTTAGTTTTGTTTTTATTACCGGATTTAGTGTTCTTTTATATTCTTTAAGTATGTTTTTTTTGAGTCGTAATTTTATTTTTAGTTCAGTCGGGATGTTAAGTTTTGTGTCGATGGTTTTAGTTTTTGTCGTTTGTGCTATTGCATTTTTTATGTCATTTTCCAGTGTGATCACTGCTTGATCGATGTCTTTCGCGTTGTGAATTTTTACTGTTCTGAGTACTAGGGATTCTTTGAATTTTTCCCAGTCTGTCTTATTAAATGTTTTTTTCGTTCTAGTTGTGTCCATGTCAAGCGTTAATATCACTGGAAAATGATCTGAGGAGAGGTCGTTTATAGTTTCTATTGTATGTGTTGTGGTTATGTTTTTAAGTATTGCTATGTCTAAAACGTCAGTAGTGCCCGTTGGTATGTGTATGTGTGTGGGTTCTACCGGCCCGATTACATTGAGGTTGTTGTCTTGTGCTATTTTCTTTAGTTTTTTACCGTTTTTATTTGCTACTTTCGAGTTCCAGTTTTGGTGTTTCGCGTTAAAATCTCCCGCAAATATTGTAGGTGTGTTTTGATTGAAGATCGTTTGTATGTCTGATTCTACTATGTCTAATCCGGAGGGAAGATAACTTGCGTAAAGGTTTATCGGTCCCCTTTTTGTGTTTATTTGTATGCCTGTGTTTTCGATTTTATCGAGTGTTTTGTATTCAAGTTCGCTGTGTTTTATTGTTTCGTGTACGAGTATAGCGGTTCCGCCGCCTTTTTGTACCGGCCTATCGTGTCTGTATGTTTTGTATTTTTGTATTTTTAATGAGTGACTTGGTTTTAGATGTGTTTCATTTAGCAGCATTACGTCTATTTGGTGTTCGTCTAAAAATACGTGTAATTCATGTTTTTTGTGTGTTATACTTTGTGCATTCCAATAGGCTATTTTAATGTTGTGTTTGTGATTCATTGTCTGCGTGCGTGGAAAAGTTTTGTAAGTTCGTTTGTTTGTTCGAAAAAGCTTTGTGTTTGTTGGAGTGTAGGGTTTGTCGAGCTAAATGTTAGGAATAGTTTCCCAATCATGAGTGCAATTGCGTCGTCAGCTTTTTCGTGTGAGTTAAGTGTTGGTTTTGGTGTATTTTCCCGGGTTGTGGGTGTGGGTGTGGTTGCGGTGATGTTATTTGTCTGTTGTCTTTGAGTCCACGCGTTGTGTTTTGGTAGTGGTGCTTCTATGAGTTTGCGTGTTTGTATTGGTGTGTTTATTGGGTTATTTGGATTCTTTTTGCATGATAAGCTGAACGAGAGGTGAGCTCCGCCACAGTTTGCGCATTTAGGGGGGGTGGTTGACGGCTTTGTGCATTCATGCGTCGAGTGTGACTCTCCGCACTTCATGCACGCGAAATTCACGTTGCAAGTACGCTGTTGATGACCGAATTTCTGACATCTGTGACACTGTACGATGTCTGTTCTAAGTCTGAGGGACTCTACTTTTACTTCTAATCCGCAAACTGTGTGGATGTCGAAAATTGACTTATATTCTTTGTCTATTTCTATTAAAATAAGGGGGGCTGGAAGGCGGTCTTTACCGTTCATCCTAGTGATTTTTGCGATCGGATAGTTCCTAGAATCTAGATCGGCTTTGATGTCTTCGTCGGTTAGGAATTGGGGTACGCCTCTGATGACGATTTTTAATTTTTTCTCGCTACGGAGTTGGTATGTGAAAGATTGAATGGCTTTTTCGTTGAGAATTCGGTTGAGATTGCGATAGTCTTGTTCTGTTGTTGGAGTGATTTGGACTCCGGCCGGGACGGACCTGCTTTGTGTGTATTGAATGTTGTGTGTTTTCATTAGATCTCGGACTCGATACCATTGTGTTGGGTCAGTGATTGTAATTGGGGAGATAGAAGGCATTTTGGGTAATTGGATTGTGTTGTTTGCTGTTTTTGTGTTTGTTTTGTGCTGTTTGTGTGTGTTTGTGTGTTTTGTGATGTTGGTACTTACCCCGGGTTTCTCTGCGGAGGTGGAGGCTGTCGGTTCTTCTTCGCTGCTGTCCATTGGCGTCGTTTCTTCTTTCTTCGTATCTTCGTCGATCGTGCGGAGTGCTTCGTACATGTTGCTCGTCTCTATTTCCGGTGATTCTGTTTTCTGTCGTTTGTTGGATTTTCGTGGTGGTTTTTCGTTTTTCTTGAGTTCGTTCATCTTGTTGTCGAAGGCGGTGTGCATCATCTTCATGAAGTTTTCCATTGTTTTCTGCAGTTCTTCGTATGTGTCGATATTCTGTAATATATCCATTGCTATACGTTGGCCGTTGCCGTTGTTGTCGTTTGTGCCAGCCATTTCTTCTGGTTTCGCTTCTTTGTCGTAAATATATTATATTATAGTATAATATAACGGTTAATGTATTCTATTACTACCGATGTGCTCAGAGCAATCGATAGCGTGCGAATGTTTTCCAGACACGCTCAAACCTACGTACTTATAGCCGCGCTCGTCCACCAATGGTCGCGATTCGGCACCTCTCGATACGGTGGGCGTGGCCTAATCGTGCGCACCGTTCTCCCTCAAAAACCGGCGCGATAGTGCACGCCGAACAGACCGTCTCACACCTTCGACAGTATACATTCTATTACAATCCTACTTACTATTAAATATTGACTACAACCATGCCACCGAAGACTAGCGGTAAAGCCGCTAAGAAAGCAGGCAAGGCTCAGAAGAATATATCGAAGGGCGATAAGAAGAAGAAACGCCGCAGGAAGGAGAGTTACGCAATTTATATTTACAAGGTGCTCAAGCAGGTCCATCCGGATACGGGCATATCCAGCAAGGCGATGAGCATCATGAACAGCTTCGTGAACGATATATTCGAACGCATTGCGGCCGAAGCGTCCCGTCTGGCCCATTATAATAAACGTTCGACGATCACCAGTCGGGAAATACAGACGGCTGTCCGTCTGTTACTTCCCGGTGAATTGGCAAAGCACGCTGTTAGCGAAGGAACCAAAGCCGTCACGAAATATACCAGTTCAAAATAATGGGCGACGCCTGGAGGTGACCATTGCGCAAATGGTTTATCATCGGCGGCGGCGGCGGCGGGAGATCGGCCATTAAATATATAAATAACTGCGTCGATAGAAACAATATAAAAAAAAACGGTTCTTTTTAGAACCACAAACGAGATATAATTTAAATTGAAAAGAGAGAATAATATACGAATAGAACGTCGATATGTATAAGTTAGGCATGAGAGTTTGAACGGTAATTCGAACGAAAAAAAAAAAAAAGATTAAAAATAGACAATAAGCAAAATGCAATTCCACCGTAAGTGTATTATTAATTTCGACGGCCGATAGGTATATATGTCACGACACCTGATGACGCGGTAAATATGTAAAACGTTATATCCATAACACGTCCTAAACTCCAGTCGGCCATGAAACGATATATCCATAATACGTCCAAAACTCAAGTCAGCCATGATTTCCCTAGTAATAGTATCTAAAAGCATGACGTAACTTAATGAATGAATATGAATCATTTAAATCATGAAACGATATATCCATAATACGTCCAAAACTCAAGTCAGCCATGATTTCCCTAGTAATAGTATCTAAAAGCATGACGTAACTTAATGAATTAATATGAATCATTTAAATGACAGACGATTTGAGTAAATAGCACGGTTACAAATATAGTAGTCGGTCGGTCATTAATAAATAAAATTCCATGACAACGTATTTATTAGATGACACCAATTTCATTAAAATTTGACAATTCAGAACGGCCGCGGTAAAGTTACGACGATATCCCGTCAACCCAAAAAAAAAAAAAAAACAATTTCAGAAAATGTTAGTAAGCAAAATGCAATTCTTCACTATGGTATAAGCGTGCAGCTGTATTAGTAAGGTCGGGTGACAGTTTTATCGATATGTGTGTGTAGATATGTCAAAAATTGACTACCTGTAAATTGCTTATACTAGGATGTCGAGGTCAAATTGACTTGAAATAGTATGAAGAAGATGGACAAATACTTAATAGGAAAAAAGGGGATATAGGGTCCGAAAGGCCGTTAAACCATAATCGATTCCTGTTTCATCGGTCGTTTGGATTTGTCCTGTGGTCGAAGTTACCGCTATTTTCACACCTCCGTTGTTACGCTGTCTGTCTTAGCACGGTCCTGTGTTGTTGCGTGGTGTGTAAGTCTGTGTGTTTGTCGCTTTTTATCCGTTCAAGTCATGTGTGTGTTTACTGATTGTTCTTGAAAAGTGTGATTATATTCTGTATGCGTTACGAGGTATTGAATATGTTCTGTTGTTGCATTTGTAGAGAGTAATTATATTTGCATTTAGCCTAAGGCAAGTGCGAGATCGTCATTTGTGTTAGGTGTTGTTGGTGGTTCATTTGTAATTGAAAGTCCGCAGCAGTCGTGTAATTTATAAATCGAGCTATACATCTATTCCTAGCGTGGCCCATCTCCTACCATACAACAGAAACGGCAATGATGGAATAATTATATACGTACACGGCGACGATATACATGATACCGGTAGCATAAGATTAGCGAATAAATACATCGTGCGGGCAAGTAATTGAGAAAAGGGTGGGGAAAAAAATAAAAAAAAAATTATATATAAACGGCAAAGAAACACCAACGGGTTAATTAATTATTTACGATGACGTGGTAATGAAATAGGCATATTATAATCGTCAAGAGCAGAGGAATATTGCCGAAGGACATTCGGATGTCCACGTAATTAACGGTTCCCAACAAGAGCGTGTAAGCAACGTCGTGTCTGCGCCGACGGTGGTGATATCGGACCTTGACTCTCGATTAAACGTACGAAGATGATATTATAGTTGCGAAACGGACGTTACCGATGCGGCAAAGTCTCGCACCGAGTGTGAGGTGGTGGTATTAATCGGCGTCGTTCGTAAAACGGCCGTCCCATGGCGAAAAAAAAATAGGCCATAATAAATTGTAACGACGACGACACCCATCGAGAATGCGGAATCGTCAAAAAACGGACCGATATATAATGGCGTGCACAGTCTATCCTATTGCGGCGAGATTGTTTTCGCCCGTCGCCGGACCAAGCCTGGACATCGGACGGAAGGATTCCGCGACGTCCGCCGTCACCATCGACGTCGGTCGTGGACATCGATCGTCAAAGAACGACGTCGGTCCGGTGCCGCTCCGATAGGTCTCTTACGGAATGTGATGGCGGTCGTTGCGACGGCGAGTCGGGGAAAAGCGCGATGCCGTCGCGAGGCGGCGTCCTCGGCCGTGGGGTGTGCGTACTAATCGACGACGGCAGGGCGTCGGTCGACGTCCGCGACGAGTTCTAAGTGGGGCTTGCGAACACGAGGGCGTCCGTGGTCCGATGAGTGGACCTTCCGTTGACGGCCCGGGAGTTTCGTATTCGGTACGTGCACTTGCGAATTGGACCCCGCCCCGGTAAAATTTTAAAAACACTCATCATACAGCTCGTCACGAGTGAACAGCAAGCTTTATATATGAGTCCTCTTGATTTTGTTCGGTGGTCGGGGTTGCCCCCATTTCCACTCCAATTTCATTACCCGGGGTTGTGTATGTTTTGTGTTATTATGTGTAGTTGTGTGTTTGTGTGTTACGTTTGTTTATCCTATATGGAATGCTGTGTGTTTTGCTACATTTTTGTGTGTTTGTGTTGACCTCTGTTTATCTGTTAATTTTTGATTTTTTTCGCGGCTATTTGGATATCGTTATCCTCTGCGCGTCTTTTAATTTGCTTAAGTCCGTCTTTTTTAATTAGTCTCCGTTTTGGATTTATTATTTTTCTTATTGTGGGGTTTTCGTGTGACTGTATTGTTTCTATTGTTTTTAGTGTTCGTTTGCATATTATTGTTTCCAGTGTTTCGAGTTTCGTCTCTTTATGTATCTGCGCGTTTGTCATGTATCGCGGTGCATTTATCGCGAGTCTTATTACCTTGTTTATTTTCCCTTGTACCGATTGTCTTTGCTTTTCGCTGGCTTGATGCCATATTTCTCCGGCATATGTTGCGCCCGCGAGTATTATCGTTTTTATTATTAATATTTTATTTTCCAGTGTTAGTTTGCTTTTGCCGTTTAGTATCGGGTACAGTGCGTGTGTTGTGAACCCTATTTTTCGTTTTAATTCTTTAATATGTGCCGTGTATGTTAGTTGTGAGTCCATTGTGACCCCGAGGTATTTAACTTTTTCCTGCCAGTGTATTGTGTGGCCTTCGAGTTTGACTTCGTCCGGCCTTTTGTGTCGTTTTCTGTGTTGGAAGTAAATTGCCGCGGTTTTTAGTGGGTTAATTTTAATTTTCCATTTGTCGTACCAGTCCTTTAGGAGGACTAGATTGGTTTGTAACTGCTTGTGTATGTACGATGTTCGTCTGCTACTTATGTATATAGCGGTGTCGTCTGCGTATTGTGCGATATTACATTTTTCTATTGTGGGAATATCCGAAGTGTATATGTTATACAGGAGCGGTCCGAGAACGGATCCTTGTGGTACTCCTGCTGCTATGTGTTCGATTGTCGATTTTTCGTTTCCGATTGTGACATTAAATGTACGGTTCTTTAGGTAATTGTCGGTTATTTTTATTAATGTGTTTGATATTTTGTGACGTTTCATTTTGTGTATGAGGCCGGCGTGCCAAACCCGGTCGAAGGCCTTTTCAATGTCGAGAAAGATTGCGCCCGTTGATGTCGATATGTTCATTTTTTCGGTTATGTGTTCTGTTAGTCTTAGTGCCTGTTGTGTGGTAGAGTGATTTTTCCGGAAACCGTATTGAAAATTTGGGATTATGTTTTTGTTTTCGACTTCGTTTTCAAGTCTTGTCTGTATTACGCGTTCTGCCAGTTTACTTATTGACGGAAGTAAGCTTATTGGCCGGTAATCTGCGGTTGTTTTTGTTGTTTTTCCAGGTTTGTGGATCATTATTATCTGCGCGTGTTTCCAAATCGCGGGATAGTGTCCGTATTTTATTATTCCATTTATTATGTCGGTTATAATTTGTATACCGGTTTTTGGTAGGTTTTTTATTGCAATGTTAGTTATCCCATCCGCTCCCGGAGCTTTTCGGTTTTTAAGGTTTTTAATTATTTTTTCCACTTCGTCGGTATTTGTGGCGTCGATTTCTCCATCTGTTATATCGATTTTTGTATTTCGTTGCCGTTCAATTTGGTTTGTGAATGTGTTATGCTTCGGTATTGTTGGGTTCGTTTCGAATTGTTTCTTTAACGCGTTCGCGAATTCGTCTGCTTTTTCTTTATCAGTTATTGCCGGTCCGTTTGCTGTTTTTAGCGGTGGAATTTTGTTTTTTTTTGTTTGTTAGGGCTTTTGTCATCTGCCAGAGTGTTTGATCTTGCGTGTTAAGGGATTCAATTTTGTTATTCCAGTTTTTATTATAGTGTTCGATCATGTCAGATTTTATTTCATTTGTTATCGCGTTTAGTTTTGTTTTTATTACCGGATTTAGTGTTCTTTTATATTCTTTAAGTATGTTTTTTTTGAGTCGTAATTTTATTTTTAGTTCAGTCGGGATGTTAAGTTTTGTGTCGATGGTTTTAGTTTTTGTCGTTTGTGCTATTGCATTTTTTATGTCATTTTCCAGTGTGATCACTGCTTGATCGATGTCTTTCGCGTTGTGAATTTTTACTGTTCTGAGTACTAGGGATTCTTTGAATTTTTCCCAGTCTGTCTTATTAAATGTTTTTTTCGTTCTAGTTGTGTCCATGTCAAGCGTTAATATCACTGGAAAATGATCTGAGGAGAGGTCGTTTATAGTTTCTATTGTATGTGTTGTGGTTATGTTTTTAAGTATTGCTATGTCTAAAACGTCAGTAGTGCCCGTTGGTATGTGTATGTGTGTGGGTTCTACAGGCCCGATTACATTGAGGTTGTTGTCTTGTGCTATTTTCTTTAGTTTTTTACCGTTTTTATTTGCTACTTTCGAGTTCCAGTTTTGGTGTTTCGCGTTAAAATCTCCCGCAAATATTGTAGGTGTGTTTTGATTGAAGATCGTTTGTATGTCTGATTCTACTATGTCTAATCCGGAGGGAAGATAACTTGCGTAAAGGTTTATCGGTCCCCTTTTTGTGTTTATTTGTATGCCTGTGTTTTCGATTTTATCGAGTGTTTTGTATTCAAGTTCGCTGTGTTTTATTGTTTCGTGTACGAGTATAGCGGTTCCGCCGCCTTTTTGTACCGGCCTATCGTGTCTGTATGTTTTGTATTTTTGTATTTTTAATGAGTGACTTGGTTTTAGATGTGTTTCATTTAGCAGCATTACGTCTATTTGGTGTTCGTCTAAAAATACGTGTAATTCATGTTTTTTGTGTGTTATACTTTGTGCATTCCAATAGGCTATTTTAATGTTGTGTTTGTGATTCATTGTCTGCGTGCGTGGAAAAGTTTTGTAAGTTCGTTTGTTTGTTCGAAAAAGCTTTGTGTTTGTTGGAGTGTAGGGTTTGTCGAGCTAAATGTTAGGAATAGTTTCCCAATCATGAGTGCAATTGCGTCGTCAGCTTTTTCGTGTGAGTTAAGTGTTGGTTTTGGTGTATTTTCCCGGGTTGTGGGTGTGGGTGTGGTTGCGGTGATGTTATTTGTCTGTTGTCTTTGAGTCCACGCGTTGTGTTTTGGTAGTGGTGCTTCTATGAGTTTGCGTGTTTGTATTGGTGTGTTTATTGGGTTATTTGGATTCTTTTTGCATGATAAGCTGAACGAGAGGTGAGCTCCGCCACAGTTTGCGCATTTAGGGGGGGTGGTTGACGGCTTTGTGCATTCATGCGTCGAGTGTGACTCTCCGCACTTCATGCACGCGAAATTCACGTTGCAAGTACGCTGTTGATGACCGAATTTCTGACATCTGTGACACTGTACGATGTCTGTTCTAAGTCTGAGGGACTCTACTTTTACTTCTAATCCGCAAACTGTGTGGATGTCGAAAATTGACTTATATTCTTTGTCTATTTCTATTAAAATAAGGGGGGCTGGAAGGCGGTCTTTACCGTTCATCCTAGTGATTTTTGCGATCGGATAGTTCCTAGAATCTAGATCGGCTTTGATGTCTTCGTCGGTTAGGAATTGGGGTACGCCTCTGATGACGATTTTTAATTTTTTCTCGCTACGGAGTTGGTATGTGAAAGATTGAATGGCTTTTTCGTTGAGAATTCGGTTGAGATTGCGATAGTCTTGTTCTGTTGTTGGAGTGATTTGGACTCCGGCCGGGACGGACCTGCTTTGTGTGTATTGAATGTTGTGTGTTTTCATTAGATCTCGGACTCGATACCATTGTGTTGGGTCAGTGATTGTAATTGGGGAGATAGAAGGCATTTTGGGTAATTGGATTGTGTTGTTAGCTGTTTTTGTGTTTGTTTTGTGCTGTTTGTGTGTGTTTGTGTGTTTTGTGATGTTGGTACTTACCCCGGGTTTCTCTGCGGAGGTGGAGGCTGTCGGTTCTTCTTCGCTGCTGTCCATTGGCGTCGTTTCTTCTTTCTTCGTATCTTCGTCGATCGTGCGGAGTGCTTCGTACATGTTGCTCGTCTCTATTTCCGGTGATTCTGTTTTCTGTCGTTTGTTGGATTTTCGTGGTGGTTTTTCGTTTTTCTTGAGTTCGTTCATCTTGTTGTCGAAGGCGGTGTGCATCATCTTCATGAAGTTTTCCATTGTTTTCTGCAGTTCTTCGTATGTGTCGATATTCTGTAATATATCCATTGCTATACGTTGGCCGTTGCCGTTGTTGTCGTTTGTGCCAGCCATTTCTTCTGGTTTCGCTTCTTTGTCGTAAATATATTATATTATAGTATAATATAACGGTTAATGTATTCTATTACTACCGATGTGCTCAGAGCAATCGATAGCGTGCGAATGAACAGCAAGCAACAGCAACATATATATATATATATCTATATATCCAGCGATCGCTAGTTATAAACATTTGACAAACGAATATAGGCATTACAAAAAAAAAAAAAGCAGCATACGTTCGCCCGAACGAAAATCATCACGACGTCCTCCACGGCAATAACGGAATCACCAACCATATCGACTGACATGTCGGACGTGGCGTCGCAACAGCAGTCACAGACGGCGGCGGCCGCCAGTCCCGCCGCGCCGGCCAAGAAAAGCGCCGCCGCCGCATCGGCTGGCGTCAAAAAGGCGAAAAGTCCCCGCTCGAAGCCCACACATCCCCCGACTTCGGAGATGGTCAACGGGGCGATCAAGAGCCTGAAGGAACGTGGCGGTTCCTCGCTGCAGGCGATCAAAAAGTACGTCGCCGCGAATTACAAGGTCGACGCGGAAAAGATGTCCCCTTTCATCAAGAAGTACCTGAAGGCGGCGGTCGCGTCCGGCGCTCTCGTCCAGACGAAGGGAAAGGGCGCGTCCGGATCGTTCAAGTTGGCCGCCGCCAAGAAGGGGGCCGGCGCCGCCGAAGCGCAACAGGTCGGCGTCGCGACGGCGAGATCGGCCGCCGCGAGCAAGAAGAAATCCGCGGCGGCGGCCGCTGCCGCCGCTAAGTCGCCCAAGGGGGGCAGGAAGGCCGGAGGCGGCTCGACCGCGACGGCCGGCGGTGTCGCGGAGAAGAAGTCCAAGCTGAAGAAGGCCGCGAAGAGTCCCACGAAAAAACCCAAGGCCCCCAAGCCGAAGACGGCCAAGAAAACGGCATCATCCTCGGGCGCCGCAGCAGTCGCGACGCCCAAGGCGGCCAGATCGGCCGCCGCTAAGACGAAGGCGACCGCCAGGTCACCCAAGGCCGCCAACACCGCCTCATCGAGATCGTCGAAGGGCGGCGCGACGTCCAGAAACGCAGCCGCGTCCAAGGCGAGAACGGCGAACACGGCCAAGGGCGGTTCGGCGAAAAAAAAGTGAGCGGCGGCGCCTTCGAACGGTCCCCATCGACGGCGCCTTCGCCTACTGAAGCGGAGGAGGCGGTGCAGCAGCAATTGCGGAAAAAAGAACGGCGCCGGCGACGAAGAGGAGGAGGAGAAAACAATACGTATACGTATAAGCGAGTCACAAATGGCCCTTTTCAGGGCCCCATTCGATTTCCTAACATATAAACTAAAAAGAGAGAGCATATTTTGCATTACGTGTTGGTAATTTTAGCAAATTACTGCCGTACAAACAAACAAACAAACAAACAAACATACATACATACATACATACATACATACATACATACATACATACATACATACATACATACATACATACATACATACATACATACATACATACATACATACATACATACATACATACATACATACATACATACATACATACATACATACATAACATAACAGAACATAACATAACAAGTGTTCAATTGAAAAGTCAATCTAGTAGCATGTGATTTACCGAGAACATTTTGAAGTATGTCGTAAATTAAAATTTACTACTTAACCTACGAAGTCGTATATTTTGACAGTTTCATACATACAAATAGATAACAAATGTGATAGACTTTAGTAAATGTCATTTGAATTGACGTTTACGGAACAACAAACACATATTAATATATTAGTGTCTTATTCTATCAGATATTTCAATGTAACCTGGATTGATTTTTCAAAAGAACATTTGTTACATACATACATACACACACTTTACCACCTATCGTCTTCCAAATGTTCCATATTTATTTATGTAATCGAAAATTGTTCTAAAGATTATACAACATGCATGCATTTGTCAGTTTGTGTGTGTGTGTCTGTCTGTGTTTCTCTCTCTCTCTTACTGTGTGTGTGTGTGTGTGTGTGTGTGTGTGTGTGTGTGTGTGTGTGTGTGTGTGTGTGTGTGTGTGTGTGTGTGTGTGTGTGCGCGCGCGCGCGCGTGACATGTTTTGACATAATGTTCATAAACAAGTCTATCGTCCACCTGATCATGTGTATCAAACGGCTAAGATATCTAAAATTCTAATGCTTATGGAAAAAGGTTGAAGAGATAGAAATAAATTTGGACGACGAAAGTGTTGAAGAATGTGAAGAAAATAGTGTAGCAACGATGAAAAAAAGATAGAAGAAATTAGGGACTTAAGCCAAGAGGTGCCAGCTACAGCCTCAGTTAACTCTATCGTCACTGTTAGAAAAATAACCTTAATCCATTGGACTGATGATCAAAAGAAACTAACTAAACTATTTTTTAAAACAAACATAAATTCAAAAATTCCTCCCAAAAAAAGCGAATGTGGATAAATATCCGGAAAAATTCCATAATAAGTCTGGCCCACAAATAAAAGTTTTCGTTTAAAATATGTATCGCAATAAAAATTAGTCTTTAATTATATGTATCAAGTATATTATAAGATCTTTTGCTTGTTGTACTTATAAATTGTTTCATTAAAATTAATTTGTATCTTTAAAAATTATTCTTAATTTTGTCATTGATAGTACTAGTAAGCCTAAAAACGTATAAATGTTTGGCTTCGTTATAGCTAACACTTTATCCTACAGAATATTTAAATAATATTGAAATCTCGATACCTTACGTAACCTAATATTAATAAATCGAACAGTGAAATTTTATTTACAAAGGAGCCATGCTATTAACACAGAATTACAATTTGGAATACAGCACAAATGTATGTGTTCATATTACATATTTTAGTTTAAGTTATTAAGTAAGACTCCTACACGTAACTCATTATTTGTTTGTAAATTCATCACTTTAGTATATTGATTTAAAATAAAAATTGTGTTTGTTTAACTAAATTTTAATAAACAAACAATTTTTTTTGATTCATTTTAACTCAGAAAGATAAGCAATAGAAGCAATTCCAAATTCAAAGTGTATATAAACTAAAGAAAATTAGTTCCTTCTCTAAAATACGCCAATCCACGTAACCGATATTTATTAAAGAATTGCACAAATACTTACGAGTATATTAAATATATGTAGATAATACGCAATATGAGATACGATGTTAGACAACATAGCAGACGCAGAAAGATGTATTCAGTAAAATATAAATACCTTCCTCGGACGTAGAATTACAGGTTTCGTAAAAAGAATATATCTGTCGAAGCAGATATAATAGACACATGTATGGGCGCAATATTGATAAGAAAATGAAAACAAAAAATCCTTAATTTATTTTTTCTGCCATCAGAGTAGAGTATATTAGAAAATAAAGTCACTATAGCGTTTGATTTGTACATTCGGCGGTTTGGAAATGAGAAAAACATTATATACTTCAGAGCTTTATGTAGACGACAAATTGAAGGTATAATGAAATGAAGCAGAATTGATAGCGGTTTATATATATATATATATATATATATATATATATATATATATATATATATATATATATATTAGGAAGGAAGAATTAGGAATTTTATTATTATGGAATATTATTATAATATATATTCTTTCAGAATTATATTTTCCAAAATGCAACTTAATTTTTATCGTTAAAAATTAATCACCCCAATTGTTTCAATAAGTCACTGTACCAACCCAACAGCTGTTCCTCTTTTGAAGATCATTGGTCGCTGTTGTAGCACAGGTTTTCCAAAATATTTTGATATATTAAGTATAATTTAGATCTTTGATGAATTTTTATGAACTTATTGTTTTACAAATAAATTTTTCCTTCTCACATAACCTTTGACATTATCAAACATTAACAATTGTATATAAAGTTAACTAAATTTAAATTGTTCTATAATTTTGGGATATGTAAGAGAGTCACATACATTTAAAATTTATTTATAGATTTGACACTCTATTTTAAAAAAAATATATATATATAAATATAATACAGTCTTCCACCTTCTAAGAAATTTTAATAACAGAAATGTAACAAATTAAAGCTAGTCCTTTCCATAAGTTAATCAACATATTATTATCATATATATACAGTATAACAACTTGAACTACGAAAGCCTATTGATAGGAGAGGGAGGTAAATTTAAATGTAATCATTTTGCTTATTTAGCTACTTATATATCCACCACATTATATTATAACATTATTTTCTTTAGATTGACATTTTTAAATTCGTTATATCTTTTGAATGGAATGTCAGAGTTTAATAATTTAAAATGTATTTTACTGGTATCGAAATGGTCTTTTATAAAATATCATTTAATAGGATAAATAATAATACAGAGGTATGGATAATATGGTTCGATTATTGTCGGCACTACTTTTATTAACTTTTAAAATGTAAAAAAGTAGTTATAGAGGCATAACTACAGTAGTTGGACATATGGTTTCGCGGACTTTTTTGTAGATATTAATACGTTCTATAATACTGTTGAACATTTTTTTGTTCTATCAACAATAGTTTCCGCAGCGTACGCGATGACAGATTTTTTGTGACTAATTTTTCCACACCTTGGGTTACATTAATGCATTTTTATTGGGGATCCCTTTTTTAATTGAAAATGTAATATAGTCCATGTCACTCGGTGAAAATGCAGCTTTCTAATGGTTAAAGAATTTTTGAAATCGGTCCAGTAGTTTTTGTGTGAAAAAATTACAAACATACATACATACATACATACAAAAACACAAATGGTTCCATAGGCATGTATTTCGAAAAATATGAATTTTTTTAGTTCACGCTTTCGTCGCCAGAGGTGTTAGTACTACCGAGTGTATATTCGCGAAACGTATATATTTTCTAAAGTGCCGCTTATTTGGAAACCGCATATTTGTCAACTTTGCTTTATCATCAATCTAATGCAGTATTTGTTTATTATGCACGTGTTTGAATAAAGGGTGCTTTGTAAACAGGTATGTTCAAGACATTATAAACATGTCATATATTTTTGTTCGGCATGCTGGCTTCGAAATAAATATTTGCATTATATGAATGTAATAATACCCTTTCCTTGTATTATGGATTCCTATAAGCTTTTATCACATTTAAATGACGTTTATTTTTGAAATTTTGCATACTTATTTGTAAATGTGTTATATCATCAATCTAATGCGGTATTTCTTTATTATGCACGTGTTTGAATAAAGAGTGCTTTGTAAACAGGTTTTTGAAGACATTTTTAAACAAGAAATATTTAAGTTCGGCAAACTTGCTTCGAAATAAACATTTGCATTATATGAATGTAATAAATGTAATAATACCCTTGTATTATGGATGCCTATAAGTTTGTTTCACATTTAAATGACTTTTAATTTTGAAATTTCGCATATAATATTATTTATAATTGTTAGCTAAGAACTGCCCGGCAATATTTCCTTTATCAAAATATACGTTTAAATTTATCAATGAACGCAATAATTACCTTAAATATCATGTAATAGTATTGAGAAAGCATTTTTTTTAAACTATACTTTAATAAACAAATTTATTGGTCTGTAATATAAAAAAAAAAATTATATGAATACCCATACCTTCAGGTGGATGCCGAACTGTATGCAGTTTGTACGGACCTCAAAATGATAGCTGGATGTATATACATACGGGACGAAATATTAAAATTATATACATCCAATTCAGGTGCGATGATTACAATTATTTTAAGTATGATCACGGTCATTTTTGTACTGTTCACTCTCTATTTTATTGAAATGACGTGAGAATTGTGGTTCTGAAAAGAACCGGTGGTGTGGTAATGGAAAAAAAAAAATTAAATATAGGTGACCCCGTGCGGCCAATATTCTAAGCCCTTTCGCCACGTATGCGACGAGCCAGCTGAATGTCCTTCGGCATTATGGTTACCCGTTTGGCGTGTATCGCGCACAGGTTCGTATCTTCGAATAAACCGACGAGGTACGCCTCGCTGGCCTCCTGTAGTGCCATAACAGCGGAACTCTGGAAACGGAGATCGGTCTTAAAATCCTGCGCGATTTCCCTGACCAAACGTTGGAATGGTAATTTCCTGATCAGGAGTTCCGTACTCTTCTGATAACGCCGGATCTCTCTTAGAGCGACGGTACCTGGTCGGTAACGGTGGGGTTTCTTGACACCGCCTGTTGCCGGGGCGCTTTTACGAGCCGCTTTCGTTGCCAGCTGCTTGCGGGGCGCTTTGCCGCCGGTAGATTTTCTGGCAGTTTGCTTGGTACGTGCCATCGTTAAATTGTTATAATAATAATATAATTAAGGATATATGTAATATAACAGCGAACGGTCTATGCGGTGCAGATGTCGACAGACGAATGATTTAGGAAACTGACGGTCGGCCAGTTTTCTAAGTTTCCAAGAGCCGACGGACGTTTCTGATTGGTTCGTCCGTGTCGGGCTCGGGCGTGGCCAGTTCGGGTTTATATAAGCCGGTCGGACCCCGGCATTCCATTCTCACTGCGATATTCGTTCATACTACATCGCAGTAGAGAGCACCGACGTAATATACAGCATAAATACGAACCCGGAAGAAATGGCCGGAGTAAAAGCTGACAACGTGATCCACATCACCAACATGGCGCTTAGGCCAACATTCATAAAACGATGTACCGAGCAACAATTAATCGACGCGAAAACCATCATAGAAGATACGACCGACGAACAACAAATTCAACGTCTGTTGCGCGAACAATCGCAGATATTCATGGTTGATCGCGAAAATCCATATGCAACCATTACATTCAACGCACCCGACACACCGACAACAACATTTACACCCAAATTAGATCACACAGAAGAAACAAAACCGGCAACCGAAACAACAACCACCGACCCGTTTACAATCCCGAAAAAGACAACCAAAAAACAAAAAATCGATCATGAAAGCGCACCAATATCTACCAAAAACTCATACAGCGCACTTGAGAAAACAAACGCCGACGAAAAAATGGAAGAGGAAACTACCGAAACTACACCACAGCCATCAACATCTGCCACTTCGCCCAGGGTAAGTGACAAAACCAACACACACAACACTAAAACACAAAAGACACATAAAATTGCACCCATCATAATCATAGAAAAAGACAAATGGACTTACATAAGACAACTACTTAAAACCAATAACATTAACACGACGGACAGCAAAATGGTGAAACCAGGTATTCACATAGAACCGACAACTGACGATGACTACAGGAAACTAAAACACACTCTTGACAACGAACGTATACAGTACTACACTTTTCAACTGAGAAGTGAAAAGACATTAAAGGTGGTAATGCGTGGCATTCCCACCTTTATCACCGAAACTGACATCGCAGACGACTTAACGGACCAAGGATACCCGACCTTAAAAATCAAACGGATGAACGGAAAACATGGAATACCAGCACCACTTGTATTAATCGAATTGACGAGACAATACAAGTCAATCCACAACTTACGCGACTGCTGCGGACTGACGATTAAAATAGAACAATTGAACAAACGGACTGACATTATACAATGCCACAAGTGCCAGGCTTTCGGACACCACCAACGGAACTGTAACGTTAATTACAAATGCATGAAATGCGGAGACGGACATTCGACTCACCTATGTACAAAAACCAAGACAACCCCACCAAAGTGTGCAAACTGCGGTGGTCCTCATCTATCCACCTTCATAAACTGTACCAATAACCCAAACAATCCTTCAACCAAAACCACACCTCAACCTAAATACGTACCAGCACCACCCCCAACAACAAATCCATGGACACAGAGACAAACCAAAACAACACCGAACATAGTTGACGAATTAGCACTTGCCTTAGGCAATATGCTATTAACATTACACTCGACTAACGCAACAAACGAACAGATACAACACTTTGTTACACAAACAAAGACAATAATTACACTTTACAACAAAACGCATTAAACACACACACAACTGACACGCAAACAAAAAATGTGATGATGACCAACGAACGTACACACGTGACTTAAACGCACAAAAAGCGACTGATACACTGACTTTACACACACATTACACACAGGACCGCGCAAAAAAAACACAACAACGGACGATAAATTCAGACACAAACACTCACAACCCTGGGACATACATAACAACGGTGTGGAAATGGAGTTACTTCGACCACAAAACAAAACCCAAGACACATGACCCGGCATTTATTGAACAGTTCGTCTACAGTCATCGTACGCGCTGATTCAGACGTAGCAGATCGAATCGCCTGACATACTCTTTAGTATTATTATTACTACTTACTTGGTGTATCCTCAAAATGACCGGGCGCGGTAAAGGAGGCAAAGGATTGGGAAAGGGTGGAGCGAAACGTCATCGCAAAGTGTTACGTGATAACATCCAGGGCATCACCAAACCCGCCATCAGACGTCTAGCACGTCGCGGCGGTGTGAAGAGAATCTCCGGTTTGATTTACGAAGAGACGCGGGGTGTTCTGAAAGTCTTCCTCGAAAACGTAATACGCGATGCCGTAACATACACCGAGCACGCGAAAAGGAAAACCGTTACGGCTATGGACGTCGTTTATGCCCTGAAACGTCAAGGACGTACCCTTTACGGTTTCGGCGGTTAAGAGCTCGGTCATCATCACATTTGCGTTAAATGCGCAACGGACGTCGGGCGGACGGACATCGCCTAATTAAATTACAATTAACAACGGTTCTTTTCAGAACCACAAATACTAATCGTTCTGGCGAAAAAGAATGAGGTAGGCAATAAAAATAGAGACACTGATATCAATAATAATAATAACATCAAAAAGAGAAAAGCAGGTTTGTTAATAGCCCTTACGCATACAGGCAAAATTCACATTATCTATAATAAATTGGGCTATTTACAGTAAGCATAAATAGCCAGCCACAACACGCAGTTACATAATGACAATTATTGTGACCGATTACATAAATCGGTTATTATCTAATACCGATTGTGACTGACGTCAATTGTAGTACAACGTCGTCAGTTCTTCGGTCTCGAAAACGTTCAATGGAAACACACAATATACGTTTCGAGGACCCAGCGTTACAAAACATATGGTAGATGTTTTGTCGGATAGCTTTATTTTTAAAATGCCAGCCAGATATTGAGTAAATCTAAATCCTTTTTTTTTTTTTTAATTTCAAATTAGAAAATGACATTCATAATAGTTAATTACGGATATTAAAGCTACTCACTTTTGTATATGTTAAATTTTACAATAATTTACATAAATTGACTAAATATAATTTTAACGATCATTCAATGTTAAAAATATAATTTACTAAAAATATATACCAAGATTCAACTCTAATCTATATTTATAAAACTAAGATATAAATAATAAGATATCCAATTCTTTAATACAACATGATAACTATTACAAATTCAAACATATCACAATATCCCTTGCATATGTTAAAATATAAAACTCTTATAGACATAATATTAGAAATAGCTCAACAATATAATGTAGGTTTATCCCGTTCAGTTTAAATGTCTAAATTAAATATTGTGGCCCTGAGAAGGGCCGTGAATTTAATTTGGGGAGAATATTACCAGAGAAGGTGGTAGTGGTGCGCGTTAACGGTTTATCCCCGTCGATCACCCGTCGCGTTTAAGGTTTTTTCTCAGTTTTCTTGGGCAAAAGTACCGCCTGGATATTGGGCAGGACGCCGCCTTGAGCGATTGTCACGCCGGAGAGGAGTTTATTCAATTCCTCGTCGTTGCGTATCGCCAGTTGCAGATGTCTGGGTATGATGCGGGTCTTTTTATTGTCCCTGGCGGCGTTGCCTGCCAATTCTAGAACTTCCGCCGCCAAATATTCCATGACCGCGGCCAAATAAACCGGTGCCCCGGCACCTACTCGTTCGGCGTAATTACCCTTACGCAGAAGACGATGTATACGGCCGACCGGGAACTGTAGACCGGCACGGCTGGAACGTGATTTCGCCTTGCCCTTAACTTTGCCACCTTTACCGCGTCCTGACATTTTTTAATAATTTGTATATAATAATATCGGCCAAGATCAGGTGATAGCGTCTATACTCGCTGCTGTCTCGCAACGGTGTGGGAATTTTTCCAGACACGCTCAAACCTACGTACTTATAGCCGCGCTCGTCCACCAATGGTCGCGATTCGGCACCTCTCGATACGGTGGGCGTGGCCTAATCGTGCGCACCGTTCTCCCTCAAAAACCGGCGCGATAGTGCACGCCGAACAGACCGTCTCACACCTTCGACAGTATACATTCTATTACAATCCTACTTACTATTAAATATTGACTACAACCATGCCACCGAAGACTAGCGGTAAAGCCGCTAAGAAAGCAGGCAAGGCTCAGAAGAATATATCGAAGGGCGATAAGAAGAAGAAACGCCGCAGGAAGGAGAGTTACGCAATTTATATTTACAAGGTGCTCAAGCAGGTCCATCCGGATACGGGCATATCCAGCAAGGCGATGAGCATCATGAACAGCTTCGTGAACGATATATTCGAACGCATTGCGGCCGAAGCGTCCCGTCTGGCCCATTATAATAAACGTTCGACGATCACCAGTCGGGAAATACAGACGGCTGTCCGTCTGTTACTTCCCGGTGAATTGGCAAAGCACGCTGTTAGCGAAGGAACCAAAGCCGTCACGAAATATACCAGTTCAAAATAATGGGCGACGCCTGGAGGTGACCATTGCGCAAATGGTTTATCATCGGCGGCGGCGGCGGCGGGAGATCGGCCATTAAATATATAAATAACTGCGTCGATAGAAACAATATAAAAAAAAACGGTTCTTTTTAGAACCACAAACGAGATATAATTTAAATTGAAAAGAGAGAATAATATACGAATAGAACGTCGATATGTATAAGTTAGGCATGAGAGTTTGAACGGTAATTCGAACGAAAAAAAAAAAAAAGATTAAAAATAGACAATAAGCAAAATGCAATTCCACCGTAAGTGTATTATTAATTTCGACGGCCGATAGGTATATATGTCACGACACCTGATGACGCGGTAAATATGTAAAACGTTATATCCATAACACGTCCTAAACTCCAGTCGGCCATGAAACGATATATCCATAATACGTCCAAAACTCAAGTCAGCCATGATTTCCCTAGTAATAGTATCTAAAAGCATGACGTAACTTAATGAATGAATATGAATCATTTAAATCATGAAACGATATATCCATAATACGTCCAAAACTCAAGTCAGCCATGATTTCCCTAGTAATAGTATCTAAAAGCATGACGTAACTTAATGAATTAATATGAATCATTTAAATGACAGACGATTTGAGTAAATAGCACGGTTACAAATATAGTAGTCGGTCGGTCATTAATAAATAAAATTCCATGACAACGTATTTATTAGATGACACCAATTTCATTAAAATTTGACAATTCAGAACGGCCGCGGTAAAGTTACGACGATATCCCGTCAACCCAAAAAAAAAAAAAAAACAATTTCAGAAAATGTTAGTAAGCAAAATGCAATTCTTCACTATGGTATAAGCGTGCAGCTGTATTAGTAAGGTCGGGTGACAGTTTTATCGATATGTGTGTGTAGATATGTCAAAAATTGACTACCTGTAAATTGCTTATACTAGGATGTCGAGGTCAAATTGACTTGAAATAGTATGAAGAAGATGGACAAATACTTAATAGGAAAAAAGGGGATATAGGGTCCGAAAGGCCGTTAAACCATAATCGATTCCTGTTTCATCGGTCGTTTGGATTTGTCCTGTGGTCGAAGTTACCGCTATTTTCACACCTCCGTTGTTACGCTGTCTGTCTTAGCACGGTCCTGTGTTGTTGCGTGGTGTGTAAGTCTGTGTGTTTGTCGCTTTTTATCCGTTCAAGTCATGTGTGTGTTTACTGATTGTTCTTGAAAAGTGTGATTATATTCTGTATGCGTTACGAGGTATTGAATATGTTCTGTTGTTGCATTTGTAGAGAGTAATTATATTTGCATTTAGCCTAAGGCAAGTGCGAGATCGTCATTTGTGTTAGGTGTTGTTGGTGGTTCATTTGTAATTGAAAGTCCGCAGCAGTCGTGTAATTTATAAATCGAGCTATACATCTATTCCTAGCGTGGCCCATCTCCATACAACAGAAACGGCAATGATGGAATAATTATATACGTACACGGCGACGATATACATGATACCGGTAGCATAAGATTAGCGAATAAATACATCGTGCGGGCAAGTAATTGAGAAAAGGGTGGGGAAAAAAATAAAAAAAAAATTATATATAAACGGCAAAGAAACACCAACGGGTTAATTAATTATTTACGATGACGTGGTAATGAAATAGGCATATTATAATCGTCAAGAGCAGAGGAATATTGCCGAAGGACATTCGGATGTCCACGTAATTAACGGTTCCCAACAAGAGCGTGTAAGCAACGTCGTGTCTGCGCCGACGGTGGTGATATCGGACCTTGACTCTCGATTAAACGTACGAAGATGATATTATAGTTGCGAAACGGACGTTACCGATGCGGCAAAGTCTCGCACCGAGTGTGAGGTGGTGGTATTAATCGGCGTCGTTCGTAAAACGGCCGTCCCATGGCGAAAAAAAAATAGGCCATAATAAATTGTAACGACGACGACACCCATCGAGAATGCGGAATCGTCAAAAAACGGACCGATATATAATGGCGTGCACAGTCTATCCTATTGCGGCGAGATTGTTTTCGCCCGTCGCCGGACCAAGCCTGGACATCGGACGGAAGGATTCCGCGACGTCCGCCGTCACCATCGACGTCGGTCGTGGACATCGATCGTCAAAGAACGACGTCGGTCCGGTGCCGCTCCGATAGGTCTCTTACGGAATGTGATGGCGGTCGTTGCGACGGCGAGTCGGGGAAAAGCGCGATGCCGTCGCGAGGCGGCGTCCTCGGCCGTGGGGTGTGCGTACTAATCGACGACGGCAGGGCGTCGGTCGACGTCCGCGACGAGTTCTAAGTGGGGCTTGCGAACACGAGGGCGTCCGTGGTCCGATGAGTGGACCTTCCGTTGACGGCCCGGGAGTTTCGTATTCGGTACGTGCACTTGCGAATTGGACCCCGCCCCGGTAAAATTTTAAAAACACTCATCATACAGCTCGTCACGAGTGAACAGCAAGCAACAGCAACATATATATATATATATCTATATATCCAGCGATCGCTAGTTATAAACATTTGACAAACGAATATAGGCATTACAAAAAAAAAAAAAGCAGCATACGTTCGCCCGAACGAAAATCATCACGACGTCCTCCACGGCAATAACGGAATCACCAACCATATCGACTGACATGTCGGACGTGGCGTCGCAACAGCAGTCACAGACGGCGGCGGCCGCCAGTCCCGCCGCGCCGGCCAAGAAAAGCGCCGCCGCCGCATCGGCTGGCGTCAAAAAGGCGAAAAGTCCCCGCTCGAAGCCCACACATCCCCCGACTTCGGAGATGGTCAACGGGGCGATCAAGAGCCTGAAGGAACGCGGCGGTTCCTCGCTGCAGGCGATCAAAAAGTACGTCGCCGCGAATTACAAGGTCGACGCGGAAAAGATGTCCCCTTTCATCAAGAAGTACCTGAAGGCGGCGGTCGCGTCCGGCGCTCTCGTCCAGACGAAGGGAAAGGGCGCGTCCGGATCGTTCAAGTTGGCCGCCGCCAAGAAGGGGGCCGGCGCCGCCGAAGCGCAACAGGTCGGCGTCGCGACGGCGAGATCGGCCGCCGCGAGCAAGAAGAAATCCGCGGCGGCGGCCGCTGCCGCCGCTAAGTCGCCCAAGGGGGGCAGGAAGGCCGGAGGCGGCTCGACCGCGACGGCCGGCGGTGTCGCGGAGAAGAAGTCCAAGCTGAAGAAGGCCGCGAAGAGTCCCACGAAAAAACCCAAGGCCCCCAAGCCGAAGACGGCCAAGAAAACGGCCTCGTCCTCGGGCGCCGCAGCAGTCGCGACGCCCAAGGCGGCCAGATCGGCCGCCGCTAAGACGAAGGCGACCGCCAGGTCACCCAAGGCCGCCAACACCGCCTCATCGAGATCGTCGAAGGGCGGCGCGACGTCCAGAAACGCAGCCGCGTCCAAGGCGAGAACGGCGAACACGGCCAAGGGCGGTTCGGCGAAAAAAAAGTGAGCGGCGGCGCCTTCGAACGGTCCCCATCGACGGCGCCTTCGCCTACTGAAGCGGAGGAGGCGGTGCAGCAGCAATTGCGGAAAAAAGAACGGCGCCGGCGACGAAGAGGAGGAGGAGAAAACAATACGTATACGTATAAGCGAGTCACAAATGGCCCTTTTCAGGGCCCCATTCGATTTCCTAACATATAAACTAAAAAGAGAGAGCATATTTTGCATTACGTGTTGGTAATTTTAGCAAATTACTGCCGTACAAACAAACAAACAAACAAACAAACATACATACATACATACATACATACATACATACATACATACATACATACATACATACATACATACATACATACATACATACATACATACATACATACATACATACATACATACATACATACATACATACATACATACATACATACATACATACATACATAACATAACAGAACATAACATAACAAGTGTTCAATTGAAAAGTCAATCTAGTAGCATGTGATTTACCGAGAACATTTTGAAGTATGTCGTAAATTAAAATTTACTACTTAACCTACGAAGTCGTATATTTTGACAGTTTCATACATACAAATAGATAACAAATGTGATAGACTTTAGTAAATGTCATTTGAATTGACGTTTACGGAACAACAAACACATATTAATATATTAGTGTCTTATTCTATCAGATATTTCAATGTAACCTGGATTGATTTTTCAAAAGAACATTTGTTACATACATACATACACACACTTTACCACCTATCGTCTTCCAAATGTTCCATATTTATTTATGTAATCGAAAATTGTTCTAAAGATTATACAACGTGCATGCATTTGTCAGTTTGTGTGTGTGTGTCTGTCTGTGTTTCTCTCTCTCTCTTACTGTGTGTGTGTGTGTGTGTGTGTGTGTGTGTGTGCGCGCGCGCGCGCGCGCGCGCGCGCGTGACATGTTTTGACATAATGTTCATAAACAAGTCTATCGTCCACCTGATCATGTGTATCAAACGGCTAAGATATCTAAAATTCTAATGCTTATGGAAAAAGGTTGAAGAGATAGAAATAAATTTGGACGACGAAAGTGTTGAAGAATGTGAAGAAAATAGTGTAGCAACGATGAAAAAAAGATAGAAGAAATTAGGGACTTAAGCCAAGAGGTGCCAGCTACAGCCTCAGTTAACTCTATCGTCACTGTTAGAAAAATAACCTTAATCCATTGGACTGATGATCAAAAGAAACTAACTAAACTATTTTTTAAAACAAACATAAATTCAAAAATTCCTCCCAAAAAAAGCGAATGTGGATAAATATCCGGAAAAATTCCATAATAAGTCTGGCCCACAAATAAAAGTTTTCGTTTAAAATATGTATCGCAATAAAAATTAGTCTTTAATTATATGTATCAAGTATATTATAAGATCTTTTGCTTGTTGTACTTATAAATTGTTTCATTAAAATTAATTTGTATCTTTAAAAATTATTCTTAATTTTGTCATTGATAGTACTAGTAAGCCTAAAAACGTATAAATGTTTGGCTTCGTTATAGCTAACACTTTATCCTACAGAATATTTAAATAATATTGAAATCTCGATACCTTACGTAACCTAATATTAATAAATCGAACAGTGAAATTTTATTTACAAAGGAGCCATGCTATTAACACAGAATTACAATTTGGAATACAGCACAAATGTATGTGTTCATATTACATATTTTAGTTTAAGTTATTAAGTAAGACTCCTACACGTAACTCATTATTTGTTTGTAAATTCATCACTTTAGTATATTGATTTAAAATAAAAATTGTGTTTGTTTAACTAAATTTTAATAAACAAACAATTTTTTTTGATTCATTTTAACTCAGAAAGATAAGCAATAGAAGCAATTCCAAATTCAAAGTGTATATAAACTAAAGAAAATTAGTTCCTTCTCTAAAATACGCCAATCCACGTAACCGATATTTATTAAAGAATTGCACAAATACTTACGAGTATATTAAATATATGTAGATAATACGCAATATGAGATACGATGTTAGACAACATAGCAGACGCAGAAAGATGTATTCAGTAAAATATAAATACCTTCCTCGGACGTAGAATTACAGGTTTCGTAAAAAGAATATATCTGTCGAAGCAGATATAATAGACACATGTATGGGCGCAATATTGATAAGAAAATGAAAACAAAAAATCCTTAATTTATTTTTTCTGCCATCAGAGTAGAGTATATTAGAAAATAAAGTCACTATAGCGTTTGATTTGTACATTCGGCGGTTTGGAAATGAGAAAAACATTATATACTTCAGAGCTTTATGTAGACGACAAATTGAAGGTATAATGAAATGAAGCAGAATTGATAGCGGTTTATATATATATATATATATATATATATATATATATATATATATATATATAATTAGGAAGGAAGAATTAGGAATTTTATTATTATGGAATATTATTATAATATATATTCTTTCAGAATTATATTTTCCAAAATGCAACTTAATTTTTATCGTTAAAAATTAATCACCCCAATTGTTTCAATAAGTCACTGTACCAACCCAACAGCTGTTCCTCTTTTGAAGATCATTGGTCGCTGTTGTAGCACAGGTTTTCCAAAATATTTTGATATATTAAGTATAATTTAGATCTTTGATGAATTTTTATGAACTTATTGTTTTACAAATAAATTTTTCCTTCTCACATAACCTTTGACATTATCAAACATTAACAATTGTATATAAAGTTAACTAAATTTAAATTGTTCTATAATTTTGGGATATGTAAGAGAGTCACATACATTTAAAATTTATTTATAGATTTGACACTCTATTTTAAAAAAAATATATATATATAAATATAATACAGTCTTCCACCTTCTAAGAAATTTTAATAACAGAAATGTAACAAATTAAAGCTAGTCCTTTCCATAAGTTAATCAACATATTATTATCATATATATACAGTATAACAACTTGAACTACGAAAGCCTATTGATAGGAGAGGGAGGTAAATTTAAATGTAATCATTTTGCTTATTTAGCTACTTATATATCCACCACATTATATTATAACATTATTTTCTTTAGATTGACATTTTTAAATTCGTTATATCTTTTGAATGGAATGTCAGAGTTTAATAATTTAAAATGTATTTTACTGGTATCGAAATGGTCTTTTATAAAATATCATTTAATAGGATAAATAATAATACAGAGGTATGGATAATATGGTTCGATTATTGTCGGCACTACTTTTATTAACTTTTAAAATGTAAAAAAGTAGTTATAGAGGCATAACTACAGTAGTTGGACATATGGTTTCGCGGACTTTTTTGTAGATATTAATACGTTCTATAATACTGTTGAACATTTTTTTGTTCTATCAACAATAGTTTCCGCAGCGTACGCGATGACAGATTTTTTGTGACTAATTTTTCCACACCTTGGGTTACATTAATGCATTTTTATTGGGGATCCCTTTTTTAATTGAAAATGTAATATAGTCCATGTCACTCGGTGAAAATGCAGCTTTCTAATGGTTAAAGAATTTTTGAAATCGGTCCAGTAGTTTTTGTGTGAAAAAATTACAAACATACATACATACATACATACAAAAACACAAATGGTTCCATAGGCATGTATTTCGAAAAATATGAATTTTTTTAGTTCACGCTTTCGTCGCCAGAGGTGTTAGTACTACCGAGTGTATATTCGCGAAACGTATATATTTTCTAAAGTGCCGCTTATTTGGAAACCGCATATTTGTCAACTTTGCTTTATCATCAATCTAATGCAGTATTTGTTTATTATGCACGTGTTTGAATAAAGGGTGCTTTGTAAACAGGTATGTTCAAGACATTATAAACATGTCATATATTTTTGTTCGGCATGCTGGCTTCGAAATAAATATTTGCATTATATGAATGTAATAATACCCTTTCCTTGTATTATGGATTCCTATAAGCTTTTATCACATTTAAATGACGTTTATTTTTGAAATTTTGCATACTTATTTGTAAATGTGTTATATCATCAATCTAATGCGGTATTTCTTTATTATGCACGTGTTTGAATAAAGAGTGCTTTGTAAACAGGTTTTTGAAGACATTTTTAAACAAGAAATATTTAAGTTCGGCAAACTTGCTTCGAAATAAACATTTGCATTATATGAATGTAATAAATGTAATAATACCCTTGTATTATGGATGCCTATAAGTTTGTTTCACATTTAAATGACTTTTAATTTTGAAATTTCGCATATAATATTATTTATAATTGTTAGCTAAGAACTGCCCGGCAATATTTCCTTTATCAAAATATACGTTTAAATTTATCAATGAACGCAATAATTACCTTAAATATCATGTAATAGTATTGAGAAAGCATTTTTTTTAAACTATACTTTAATAAACAAATTTATTGGTCTGTAATATAAAAAAAAAAATTATATGAATACCCATACCTTCAGGTGGATGCCGAACTGTATGCAGTTTGTACGGACCTCAAAATGATAGCTGGATGTATATACATACGGGACGAAATATTAAAATTATATACATCCAATTCAGGTGCGATGATTACAATTATTTTAAGTATGATCACGGTCATTTTTGTACTGTTCACTCTCTATTTTATTGAAATGACGTGAGAATTGTGGTTCTGAAAAGAACCGGTGGTGTGGTAATGGAAAAAAAAAAATTAAATATAGGTGACCCCGTGCGGCCAATATTCTAAGCCCTTTCGCCACGTATGCGACGAGCCAGCTGAATGTCCTTCGGCATTATGGTTACCCGTTTGGCGTGTATCGCGCACAGGTTCGTATCTTCGAATAAACCGACGAGGTACGCCTCGCTGGCCTCCTGTAGTGCCATAACAGCGGAACTCTGGAAACGGAGATCGGTCTTAAAATCCTGCGCGATTTCCCTGACCAAACGTTGGAATGGTAATTTCCTGATCAGGAGTTCCGTACTCTTCTGATAACGCCGGATCTCTCTTAGAGCGACGGTACCTGGTCGGTAACGGTGGGGTTTCTTGACACCGCCTGTTGCCGGGGCGCTTTTACGAGCCGCTTTCGTTGCCAGCTGCTTGCGGGGCGCTTTGCCGCCGGTAGATTTTCTGGCAGTTTGCTTGGTACGTGCCATCGTTAAATTGTTATAATAATAATATAATTAAGGATATATGTAATATAACAGCGAACGGTCTATGCGGTGCAGATGTCGACAGACGAATGATTTAGGAAACTGACGGTCGGCCAGTTTTCTAAGTTTCCAAGAGCCGACGGACGTTTCTGATTGGTTCGTCCGTGTCGGGCTCGGGCGTGGCCAGTTCGGGTTTATATAAGCCGGTCGGACCCCGGCATTTCATTCTCACTGCGATATTCGTTCATACTACATCGCAGTAGAGAGCACCGACGTAATATACAGCATAAATACGAACCCGGAAGAAATGGCCGGAGTAAAAGCTGACAACGTGATCCACATCACCAACATGGCGCTTAGGCCAACATTCATAAAACGATGTACCGAGCAACAACTAATCGACGCCAAGACCATAATTGAAGAAACAACCGACGAAAAAGAAATTCAACGTTTGTTGCGAGATCAATCGCAAATATTTATGATTGATCGCGAAAATCCGTACGCAACTATCACATTCAACACACCTGACACACCGACAGCTACATTTACACTCAAATTAGATCACACAGAAGAAACAAAACCGGCAACCGAAACAACAACCACCGACGCGTTTACAATCCCGAAAAAAACATCAAAAAAACAAAAAACTGAACACGAAAATTCACCGCTACAAATAAAAAATTCATACAGCCCACTTCAAAATACCATCGCCGATGAAAAAATGGAAGAAGATACTCCACAACCGTCAACTTCTAACAACAGCACTCCCAGGGTAAGTGACAAAACCTACATAACACACAACACAAACACTGACACACGAAAACCACGAAAAATTGCACCAATAATAATAACGGACAAAGACAATTGGACATACATACGACAATTACTTAAGACAAACAACATTAACACTGAAGAAAGCAAACTTGTGAAACCTGGTATACACGTAGAACCAAAAACTGACAATGACTACCGTACACTGAAACAAATACTGGACAAAGAAAACATACAATACTACACATTCCAACTTAGAAGCGAAAAGACTTTAAAGGTAGTTATGCGCGGCATTCCTACCTTTATTACTGACACCGAAATTACTGACGACTTGACTGACAAAGGATACCCGACACTGAAAATAAAGAGAATGAACGGCAAAAACGGCATTCCCGCACCACTGGCACTAATCGAACTGACGAATCAGTATAAATCAATTCACAACCTACGAGACTGCTGCGGACTCACAATTAAAATAGAACCCTTACACAAACGGACAGACATAATACAGTGTCATAAATGCCAGACTTTCGGACATCACCAACGGAACTGCAACGTGCATTACAAATGTATGAAATGCGGAGACGGACATTCGACTCACCTATGTACAAAGACCAAAACAACCCCACCAAAGTGCGCAAACTGCGGTGGTCCACACTTATCCATATCCATCAACTGTCCTAATAACCCAAACAATCCTGCAAACAAAACCACACCTCAACCGAAATACATACCAGCACCACCCCCAACAAGTAACCCATGGACACAACGACAAAACAAGACAAAACTTAACACAGTTGACGAATTAGCACTTGCCTTAGGCAACATGCTAATAACACTACACTCGACTAACGCAACAAACGAACAAATACAACACTTCGTTACACAGACACAGGCAATAATAACACTCTACAATAAAACACATTAAACACACACACAACTGACACGCAAACAAAAAATGTGATGATGACCAACGAAATTACACACGTGACTTAAACGCACAAAAAGCGACTGACACACAGACTTTACACACACAATACACACAGGACCGCGCAAAAAAAAAACACAACAACGGACGATTAAATCAGACTCAAACACTCACAACCCTGGGACGTACATAACAACGGTGTGGAAATGGAGGTATCTTCGACCACGGAACAAAAATTCAAGACACATGACCCCGGCATTTATTGAACAGTTCGTCTACAGTCATCGTACGCGCTGATTCAGACGTAGCAGATCGAATCGCCTGACATACTCTTTAGTATTATTATTACTACTTACTTGGTGTATCCTCAAAATGACCGGGCGCGGTAAAGGAGGCAAAGGATTGGGAAAGGGTGGAGCGAAACGTCATCGCAAAGTGTTACGTGATAACATCCAGGGCATCACCAAACCCGCCATCAGACGTCTAGCACGTCGCGGCGGTGTGAAGAGAATCTCCGGTTTGATTTACGAAGAGACGCGGGGTGTTCTGAAAGTCTTCCTCGAAAACGTAATACGCGATGCCGTAACATACACCGAGCACGCGAAAAGGAAAACCGTTACGGCTATGGACGTCGTTTATGCCCTGAAACGTCAAGGACGTACCCTTTACGGTTTCGGCGGTTAAGAGCTCGGTCATCATCACATTTGCGTTAAATGCGCAACGGACGTCGGGCGGACGGACATCGCCTAATTAAATTACAATTAACAACGGTTCTTTTCAGAACCACAAATACTAATCGTTCTGGCGAAAAAGAATGAGGTAGGCAATAAAAATAGAGACACTGATATCAATAATAATAATAACATCAAAAAGAGAAAAGCAGGTTTGTTAATAGCCCTTACGCATACAGGCAAAATTCACATTATCTATAATAAATTGGGCTATTTACAGTAAGCATAAATAGCCAGCCACAACACGCAGTTACATAATGACAATTATTGTGACCGATTACATAAATCGGTTATTATCTAATACCGATTGTGACTGACGTCAATTGTAGTACAACGTCGTCAGTTCTTCGGTCTCGAAAACGTTCAATGGAAACACACAATATACGTTTCGAGGACCCAGCGTTACAAAACATATGGTAGATGTTTTGTCGGATAGCTTTATTTTTAAAATGCCAGCCAGATATTGAGTAAATCTAAATCCTTTTTTTTTTTTTTAATTTCAAATTAGAAAATGACATTCATAATAGTTAATTACGGATATTAAAGCTACTCACTTTTGTATATGTTAAATTTTACAATAATTTACATAAATTGACTAAATATAATTTTAACGATCATTCAATGTTAAAAATATAATTTACTAAAAATATATACCAAGATTCAACTCTAATCTATATTTATAAAACTAAGATATAAATAATAAGATATCCAATTCTTTAATACAACATGATAACTATTACAAATTCAAACATATCACAATATCCCTTGCATATGTTAAAATATAAAACTCTTATAGACATAATATTAGAAATAGCTCAACAATATAATGTAGGTTTATCCCGTTCAGTTTAAATGTCTAAATTAAATATTGTGGCCCTGAGAAGGGCCGTGAATTTAATTTGGGGAGAATATTACCAGAGAAGGTGGTAGTGGTGCGCGTTAACGGTTTATCCCCGTCGATCACCCGTCGCGTTTAAGGTTTTTTCTCAGTTTTCTTGGGCAAAAGTACCGCCTGGATATTGGGCAGGACGCCGCCTTGAGCGATTGTCACGCCGGAGAGGAGTTTATTCAATTCCTCGTCGTTGCGTATCGCCAGTTGCAGATGTCTGGGTATGATGCGGGTCTTTTTATTGTCCCTGGCGGCGTTGCCTGCCAATTCTAGAACTTCCGCCGCCAAATATTCCATGACCGCGGCCAAATAAACCGGTGCCCCGGCACCTACTCGTTCGGCGTAATTACCCTTACGCAGAAGACGATGTATACGGCCGACCGGGAACTGTAGACCGGCACGGCTGGAACGTGATTTCGCCTTGCCCTTAACTTTGCCACCTTTACCGCGTCCTGACATTTTTTAATAATTTGTATATAATAATATCGGCCAAGATCAGGTGATAGCGTCTATACTCGCTGCTGTCTCGCAACGGTGTGGGAATTTTTCCAGACACGCTCAAACCTACGTACTTATAGCCGCGCTCGTCCACCAATGGTCGCGATTCGGCACCTCTCGATACGGTGGGCGTGGCCTAATCGTGCGCACCGTTCTCCCTCAAAAACCGGCGCGATAGTGCACGCCGAACAGGACAGAGGGTGCTAGTCGTCGAGACGAACGCACGTTTTTTCTTTTTCTCATTTAAACAAACGACGGTATCCCGTCGCAGCGATCCCGGAAGAAATGGCCGGACGACTTAGAACCATCCGGAAAGTTATACTGGAGCCCGCCGTCGCAGAAAAGTTGACGACAGACCAACTCGCGGGCATACAAAGACTGATAGACACAGCAACTACAGAAACTGCTGTCCAAAACTTAATAGACACCCATAGATATCTTAAGTTGGATCCGAACGATCCAACTAGAGAAATCTACGTAATCGAAAAAACGCCCGAACAAAAAAATACACCGACCGAACAAAACAACAGTCCACCTGAACAAAAAACTGAAAATCAAGAAAACAGCGCATTTGAATTTCCGAAAAAGACATCCAAGAGACAGAGAACTGAGAAAGAGACCGCTACCATCCAAGTCAGTAACTCCTACAGTTCCCTAGAAAAAAAATCAGAAGAAAAGATGGAAGCAGAATCTACAGAAACCATCTCTCTACCGTCGACATCAGGCACTACTCCCAGGGTAAGTGACAAACCACATAATACACAACACACAAACACTAAAAAATACAAAACAACTCCGATCATAGTAATCGAAAAAGACCACTGGACACTAATAAGACAAATACTCAAGACTAACAACATAAAGACAGTACAAAGCAAACTTGTCAAACAAGGAATTTACATTGAACCCGAAACTGACGATGACCACCGCGCAATAAAACACTTACTCGAAACCGAACTTATTCAATTTTACACTTACCAATTACAAAGTGAAAAAACACTTAAGGTAGTTATGCGAGGCATACCTACCTTTATAACTGACACGGACATAATTGACGATCTGACCGACCAAGGCTACCCACCACTCAGAATTAAACGTATGAATGGTAAAAACGGCATACCCGCACCATTAATACTCATAGAATTGACCAGGCAATACAGATCCATTTTTAATATACAAGACTGCTGCGGACTTAAGATTAAAATACAACCACTTCACAGACGGACAGACATCATTCAATGTCACAAGTGCCAGCGATTCGGACACCATCAAACACACTGCCACGTTCAATACAAATGTATGAAATGTGGCGACCCACACTCCACACATCTCTGCGTTAAACCCAAAACTACACCACCAAAGTGTGCAAACTGCGGTGGTCCCCACACATCTATATCCCTCACCTGCACAAATAACCCGAACAACCCAGACAAAAAAACCACTCCAACTTACATCCCAGCACCACCCCCAACGACAAACGCATGGACACAGAAACGAAATAACACATCAACAAACACAACATCACCAGACACAACTGACGAACTCGCACTTGCCCTAGGCAAAATGCTTATCACATTACATTCCACAAACGCAACAACACAACAGATACACGACTTCGTTATCCAAACCGAGAAAATCATAACACTATACAAAAACAAACAGTAAACACATACAAATCATACATGACTTAACGCAAAAAGCGTCAAACGCACAGACACATACTCAACATTAGACTGCACAAAACACACAACACACACGATTAATAATTTACAATTATTAATCAAACACAAACACACCCTGGGAAACATTCAACATCTCGTAAAAAATCCGCTCCAAGAAGGAGATTATGTCTGTATCGATATCCCCGATACGGAGACGACGGAAGAGTGAAGAACTCAGTTCAGCTCTGCAAAACCGCTACAAAAGAAAAAGAAGAAAAAAAAAAAGAGGACGCCGAACAGACCGTCTCACACCTTCGACAGTATACATTCTATTACAATCCTACTTACTATTAAATATTGACTACAACCATGCCACCGAAGACTAGCGGTAAAGCCGCTAAGAAAGCAGGCAAGGCTCAGAAGAATATATCGAAGGGCGATAAGAAGAAGAAACGCCGCAGGAAGGAGAGTTACGCAATTTATATTTACAAGGTGCTCAAGCAGGTCCATCCGGATACGGGCATATCCAGCAAGGCGATGAGCATCATGAACAGCTTCGTGAACGATATATTCGAACGCATTGCGGCCGAAGCGTCCCGTCTGGCCCATTATAATAAACGTTCGACGATCACCAGTCGGGAAATACAGACGGCTGTCCGTCTGTTACTTCCCGGTGAATTGGCAAAGCACGCTGTTAGCGAAGGAACCAAAGCCGTCACGAAATATACCAGTTCAAAATAATGGGCGACGCCTGGAGGTGACCATTGCGCAAATGGTTTATCATCGGCGGCGGCGGCGGCGGGAGATCGGCCATTAAATATATAAATAACTGCGTCGATAGAAACAATATAAAAAAAAACGGTTCTTTTTAGAACCACAAACGAGATATAATTTAAATTGAAAAGAGAGAATAATATACGAATAGAACGTCGATATGTATAAGTTAGGCATGAGAGTTTGAACGGTAATTCGAACGAAAAAAAAAAAAAAGATTAAAAATAGACAATAAGCAAAATGCAATTCCACCGTAAGTGTATTATTAATTTCGACGGCCGATAGGTATATATGTCACGACACCTGATGACGCGGTAAATATGTAAAACGTTATATCCATAACACGTCCTAAACTCCAGTCGGCCATGAAACGATATATCCATAATACGTCCAAAACTCAAGTCAGCCATGATTTCCCTAGTAATAGTATCTAAAAGCATGACGTAACTTAATGAATGAATATGAATCATTTAAATCATGAAACGATATATCCATAATACGTCCAAAACTCAAGTCAGCCATGATTTCCCTAGTAATAGTATCTAAAAGCATGACGTAACTTAATGAATTAATATGAATCATTTAAATGACAGACGATTTGAGTAAATAGCACGGTTACAAATATAGTAGTCGGTCGGTCATTAATAAATAAAATTCCATGACAACGTATTTATTAGATGACACCAATTTCATTAAAATTTGACAATTCAGAACGGCCGCGGTAAAGTTACGACGATATCCCGTCACCAAAAAAAAAAAAAAAACAATTTCAGAAAATGTTAGTAAGCAAAATGCAATTCTTCACTATGGTATAAGCGTGCAGCTGTATTAGTAAGGTCGGGTGACAGTTTTATCGATATGTGTGTGTAGATATGTCAAAAATTGACTACCTGTAAATTGCTTATACTAGGATGTCGAGGTCAAATTGACTTGAAATAGTATGAAGAAGATGGACAAATACTTAATAGGAAAAAAGGGGATATAGGGTCCGAAAGGCCGTTAAACCATAATCGATTCCTGTTTCATCGGTCGTTTGGATTTGTCCTGTGGTCGAAGTTACCGCTATTTTCACACCTCCGTTGTTACGCTGTCTGTCTTAGCACGGTCCTGTGTTGTTGCGTGGTGTGTAAGTCTGTGTGTTTGTCGCTTTTTATCCGTTCAAGTCATGTGTGTGTTTACTGATTGTTCTTGAAAAGTGTGATTATATTCTGTATGCGTTACGAGGTATTGAATATGTTCTGTTGTTGCATTTGTAGAGAGTAATTATATTTGCATTTAGCCTAAGGCAAGTGCGAGATCGTCATTTGTGTTAGGTGTTGTTGGTGGTTCATTTGTAATTGAAAGTCCGCAGCAGTCGTGTAATTTATAAATCGAGCTATACATCTATTCCTAGCGTGGCCCATCTCCTACCATACAACAGAAACGGCAATGATGGAATAATTATATACGTACACGGCGACGATATACATGATACCGGTAGCATAAGATTAGCGAATAAATACATCGTGCGGGCAAGTAATTGAGAAAAGGGTGGGGAAAAAAATAAAAAAAAAATTATATATAAACGGCAAAGAAACACCAACGGGTTAATTAATTATTTACGATGACGTGGTAATGAAATAGGCATATTATAATCGTCAAGAGCAGAGGAATATTGCCGAAGGACATTCGGATGTCCACGTAATTAACGGTTCCCAACAAGAGCGTGTAAGCAACGTCGTGTCTGCGCCGACGGTGGTGATATCGGACCTTGACTCTCGATTAAACGTACGAAGATGATATTATAGTTGCGAAACGGACGTTACCGATGCGGCAAAGTCTCGCACCGAGTGTGAGGTGGTGGTATTAATCGGCGTCGTTCGTAAAACGGCCGTCCCATGGCGAAAAAAAAATAGGCCATAATAAATTGTAACGACGACGACACCCATCGAGAATGCGGAATCGTCAAAAAACGGACCGATATATAATGGCGTGCACAGTCTATCCTATTGCGGCGAGATTGTTTTCGCCCGTCGCCGGACCAAGCCTGGACATCGGACGGAAGGATTCCGCGACGTCCGCCGTCACCATCGACGTCGGTCGTGGACATCGATCGTCAAAGAACGACGTCGGTCCGGTGCCGCTCCGATAGGTCTCTTACGGAATGTGATGGCGGTCGTTGCGACGGCGAGTCGGGGAAAAGCGCGATGCCGTCGCGAGGCGGCGTCCTCGGCCGTGGGGTGTGCGTACTAATCGACGACGGCAGGGCGTCGGTCGACGTCCGCGACGAGTTCTAAGTGGGGCTTGCGAACACGAGGGCGTCCGTGGTCCGATGAGTGGACCTTCCGTTGACGGCCCGGGAGTTTCGTATTCGGTACGTGCACTTGCGAATTGGACCCCGCCCCGGTAAAATTTTAAAAACACTCATCATACAGCTCGTCACGAGTGAACAGCAAGCAACAGCAACATATATATATATATATATCTATATATCCAGCGATCGCTAGTTATAAACATTTGACAAACGAATATAGGCATTACAAAAAAAAAAAAAGCAGCATACGTTCGCCCGAACGAAAATCATCACGACGTCCTCCACGGCAATAACGGAATCACCAACCATATCGACTGACATGTCGGACGTGGCGTCGCAACAGCAGTCACAGACGGCGGCGGCCGCCAGTCCCGCCGCGCCGGCCAAGAAAAGCGCCGCCGCCGCATCGGCTGGCGTCAAAAAGGCGAAAAGTCCCCGCTCGAAGCCCACACATCCCCCGACTTCGGAGATGGTCAACGGGGCGATCAAGAGCCTGAAGGAACGCGGCGGTTCCTCGCTGCAGGCGATCAAAAAGTACGTCGCCGCGAATTACAAGGTCGACGCGGAAAAGATGTCCCCTTTCATCAAGAAGTACCTGAAGGCGGCGGTCGCGTCCGGCGCTCTCGTCCAGACGAAGGGAAAGGGCGCGTCCGGATCGTTCAAGTTGGCCGCCGCCAAGAAGGGGGCCGGCGCCGCCGAAGCGCAACAGGTCGGCGTCGCGACGGCGAGATCGGCCGCCGCGAGCAAGAAGAAATCCGCGGCGGCGGCCGCTGCCGCCGCTAAGTCGCCCAAGGGGGGCAGGAAGGCCGGAGGCGGCTCGACCGCGACGGCCGGCGGTGTCGCGGAGAAGAAGTCCAAGCTGAAGAAGGCCGCGAAGAGTCCCACGAAAAAACCCAAGGCCCCCAAGCCGAAGACGGCCAAGAAAACGGCCTCGTCCTCGGGCGCCGCAGCAGTCGCGACGCCCAAGGCGGCCAGATCGGCCGCCGCTAAGACGAAGGCGACCGCCAGGTCACCCAAGGCCGCCAACACCGCCTCATCGAGATCGTCGAAGGGCGGCGCGACGTCCAGAAACGCAGCCGCGTCCAAGGCGAGAACGGCGAACACGGCCAAGGGCGGTTCGGCGAAAAAAAAGTGAGCGGCGGCGCCTTCGAACGGTCCCCATCGACGGCGCCTTCGCCTACTGAAGCGGAGGAGGCGGTGCAGCAGCAATTGCGGAAAAAAGAACGGCGCCGGCGACGAAGAGGAGGAGGAGAAAACAATACGTATACGTATAAGCGAGTCACAAATGGCCCTTTTCAGGGCCCCATTCGATTTCCTAACATATAAACTAAAAAGAGAGAGCATATTTTGCATTACGTGTTGGTAATTTTAGCAAATTACTGCCGTACAAACAAACAAACAAACAAACAAACATACATACATACATACATACATACATACATACATACATACATACATACATACATACATACATACATACATACATACATACATACATACATACATACATACATACATACATACATACATACATACATACATACATACATACATACATACATACATACATACATACATACATAACATAACAGAACATAACATAACAAGTGTTCAATTGAAAAGTCAATCTAGTAGCATGTGATTTACCGAGAACATTTTGAAGTATGTCGTAAATTAAAATTTACTACTTAACCTACGAAGTCGTATATTTTGACAGTTTCATACATACAAATAGATAACAAATGTGATAGACTTTAGTAAATGTCATTTGAATTGACGTTTACGGAACAACAAACACATATTAATATATTAGTGTCTTATTCTATCAGATATTTCAATGTAACCTGGATTGATTTTTCAAAAGAACATTTGTTACATACATACATACACACACTTTACCACCTATCGTCTTCCAAATGTTCCATATTTATTTATGTAATCGAAAATTGTTCTAAAGATTATACAACGTGCATGCATTTGTCAGTTTGTGTGTGTGTGTCTGTCTGTGTTTCTCTCTCTCTCTTACTGTGTGTGTGTGTGTGTGTGTGTGTGTGTGTGTGTGTGTGTGTGTGTGTGTGTGTGTGTGTGTGTGTGTGCGCGCGCGCGCGCGCGCGCGCGCGCGCGCGTGACATGTTTTGACATAATGTTCATAAACAAGTCTATCGTCCACCTGATCATGTGTATCAAACGGCTAAGATATCTAAAATTCTAATGCTTATGGAAAAAGGTTGAAGAGATAGAAATAAATTTGGACGACGAAAGTGTTGAAGAATGTGAAGAAAATAGTGTAGCAACGATGAAAAAAAGATAGAAGAAATTAGGGACTTAAGCCAAGAGGTGCCAGCTACAGCCTCAGTTAACTCTATCGTCACTGTTAGAAAAATAACCTTAATCCATTGGACTGATGATCAAAAGAAACTAACTAAACTATTTTTTAAAACAAACATAAATTCAAAAATTCCTCCCAAAAAAAGCGAATGTGGATAAATATCCGGAAAAATTCCATAATAAGTCTGGCCCACAAATAAAAGTTTTCGTTTAAAATATGTATCGCAATAAAAATTAGTCTTTAATTATATGTATCAAGTATATTATAAGATCTTTTGCTTGTTGTACTTATAAATTGTTTCATTAAAATTAATTTGTATCTTTAAAAATTATTCTTAATTTTGTCATTGATAGTACTAGTAAGCCTAAAAACGTATAAATGTTTGGCTTCGTTATAGCTAACACTTTATCCTACAGAATATTTAAATAATATTGAAATCTCGATACCTTACGTAACCTAATATTAATAAATCGAACAGTGAAATTTTATTTACAAAGGAGCCATGCTATTAACACAGAATTACAATTTGGAATACAGCACAAATGTATGTGTTCATATTACATATTTTAGTTTAAGTTATTAAGTAAGACTCCTACACGTAACTCATTATTTGTTTGTAAATTCATCACTTTAGTATATTGATTTAAAATAAAAATTGTGTTTGTTTAACTAAATTTTAATAAACAAACAATTTTTTTTGATTCATTTTAACTCAGAAAGATAAGCAATAGAAGCAATTCCAAATTCAAAGTGTATATAAACTAAAGAAAATTAGTTCCTTCTCTAAAATACGCCAATCCACGTAACCGATATTTATTAAAGAATTGCACAAATACTTACGAGTATATTAAATATATGTAGATAATACGCAATATGAGATACGATGTTAGACAACATAGCAGACGCAGAAAGATGTATTCAGTAAAATATAAATACCTTCCTCGGACGTAGAATTACAGGTTTCGTAAAAAGAATATATCTGTCGAAGCAGATATAATAGACACATGTATGGGCGCAATATTGATAAGAAAATGAAAACAAAAAATCCTTAATTTATTTTTTCTGCCATCAGAGTAGAGTATATTAGAAAATAAAGTCACTATAGCGTTTGATTTGTACATTCGGCGGTTTGGAAATGAGAAAAACATTATATACTTCAGAGCTTTATGTAGACGACAAATTGAAGGTATAATGAAATGAAGCAGAATTGATAGCGGTTATATATATATATATATATATATATATATATATATATATATATATATATATATATAATTAGGAAGGAAGAATTAGGAATTTTATTATTATGGAATATTATTATAATATATATTCTTTCAGAATTATATTTTCCAAAATGCAACTTAATTTTTATCGTTAAAAATTAATCACCCCAATTGTTTCAATAAGTCACTGTACCAACCCAACAGCTGTTCCTCTTTTGAAGATCATTGGTCGCTGTTGTAGCACAGGTTTTCCAAAATATTTTGATATATTAAGTATAATTTAGATCTTTGATGAATTTTTATGAACTTATTGTTTTACAAATAAATTTTTCCTTCTCACATAACCTTTGACATTATCAAACATTAACAATTGTATATAAAGTTAACTAAATTTAAATTGTTCTATAATTTTGGGATATGTAAGAGAGTCACATACATTTAAAATTTATTTATAGATTTGACACTCTATTTTAAAAAAAATATATATATATAAATATAATACAGTCTTCCACCTTCTAAGAAATTTTAATAACAGAAATGTAACAAATTAAAGCTAGTCCTTTCCATAAGTTAATCAACATATTATTATCATATATATACAGTATAACAACTTGAACTACGAAAGCCTATTGATAGGAGAGGGAGGTAAATTTAAATGTAATCATTTTGCTTATTTAGCTACTTATATATCCACCACATTATATTATAACATTATTTTCTTTAGATTGACATTTTTAAATTCGTTATATCTTTTGAATGGAATGTCAGAGTTTAATAATTTAAAATGTATTTTACTGGTATCGAAATGGTCTTTTATAAAATATCATTTAATAGGATAAATAATAATACAGAGGTATGGATAATATGGTTCGATTATTGTCGGCACTACTTTTATTAACTTTTAAAATGTAAAAAAGTAGTTATAGAGGCATAACTACAGTAGTTGGACATATGGTTTCGCGGACTTTTTTGTAGATATTAATACGTTCTATAATACTGTTGAACATTTTTTTGTTCTATCAACAATAGTTTCCGCAGCGTACGCGATGACAGATTTTTTGTGACTAATTTTTCCACACCTTGGGTTACATTAATGCATTTTTATTGGGGATCCCTTTTTTAATTGAAAATGTAATATAGTCCATGTCACTCGGTGAAAATGCAGCTTTCTAATGGTTAAAGAATTTTTGAAATCGGTCCAGTAGTTTTTGTGTGAAAAAATTACAAACATACATACATACATACATACAAAAACACAAATGGTTCCATAGGCATGTATTTCGAAAAATATGAATTTTTTTAGTTCACGCTTTCGTCGCCAGAGGTGTTAGTACTACCGAGTGTATATTCGCGAAACGTATATATTTTCTAAAGTGCCGCTTATTTGGAAACCGCATATTTGTCAACTTTGCTTTATCATCAATCTAATGCAGTATTTGTTTATTATGCACGTGTTTGAATAAAGGGTGCTTTGTAAACAGGTATGTTCAAGACATTATAAACATGTCATATATTTTTGTTCGGCATGCTGGCTTCGAAATAAATATTTGCATTATATGAATGTAATAATACCCTTTCCTTGTATTATGGATTCCTATAAGCTTTTATCACATTTAAATGACGTTTATTTTTGAAATTTTGCATACTTATTTGTAAATGTGTTATATCATCAATCTAATGCGGTATTTCTTTATTATGCACGTGTTTGAATAAAGAGTGCTTTGTAAACAGGTTTTTGAAGACATTTTTAAACAAGAAATATTTAAGTTCGGCAAACTTGCTTCGAAATAAACATTTGCATTATATGAATGTAATAAATGTAATAATACCCTTGTATTATGGATGCCTATAAGTTTGTTTCACATTTAAATGACTTTTAATTTTGAAATTTCGCATATAATATTATTTATAATTGTTAGCTAAGAACTGCCCGGCAATATTTCCTTTATCAAAATATACGTTTAAATTTATCAATGAACGCAATAATTACCTTAAATATCATGTAATAGTATTGAGAAAGCATTTTTTTTAAACTATACTTTAATAAACAAATTTATTGGTCTGTAATATAAAAAAAAAAATTATATGAATACCCATACCTTCAGGTGGATGCCGAACTGTATGCAGTTTGTACGGACCTCAAAATGATAGCTGGATGTATATACATACGGGACGAAATATTAAAATTATATACATCCAATTCAGGTGCGATGATTACAATTATTTTAAGTATGATCACGGTCATTTTTGTACTGTTCACTCTCTATTTTATTGAAATGACGTGAGAATTGTGGTTCTGAAAAGAACCGGTGGTGTGGTAATGGAAAAAAAAAAATTAAATATAGGTGACCCCGTGCGGCCAATATTCTAAGCCCTTTCGCCACGTATGCGACGAGCCAGCTGAATGTCCTTCGGCATTATGGTTACCCGTTTGGCGTGTATCGCGCACAGGTTCGTATCTTCGAATAAACCGACGAGGTACGCCTCGCTGGCCTCCTGTAGTGCCATAACAGCGGAACTCTGGAAACGGAGATCGGTCTTAAAATCCTGCGCGATTTCCCTGACCAAACGTTGGAATGGTAATTTCCTGATCAGGAGTTCCGTACTCTTCTGATAACGCCGGATCTCTCTTAGAGCGACGGTACCTGGTCGGTAACGGTGGGGTTTCTTGACACCGCCTGTTGCCGGGGCGCTTTTACGAGCCGCTTTCGTTGCCAGCTGCTTGCGGGGCGCTTTGCCGCCGGTAGATTTTCTGGCAGTTTGCTTGGTACGTGCCATCGTTAAATTGTTATAATAATAATATAATTAAGGATATATGTAATATAACAGCGAACGGTCTATGCGGTGCAGATGTCGACAGACGAATGATTTAGGAAACTGACGGTCGGCCAGTTTTCTAAGTTTCCAAGAGCCGACGGACGTTTCTGATTGGTTCGTCCGTGTCGGGCTCGGGCGTGGCCAGTTCGGGTTTATATAAGCCGGTCGGACCCCGGCATTTCATTCTCACTGCGATATTCGTTCATACTACATCGCAGTAGAGAGCACCGACGTAATATACAGCATAAATACGAACCCGGAAGAAATGGCCGGAGTAAAAGCTGACAACGTGATCCACATCACCAACATGGCGCTTAGGCCAACATTCATAAAACGATGTACCGAGCAACAATTAATCGACGCGAAAACCGTCATAGAAGATACGACCGACGAACAACAAATTCAACGTCTGTTGCGCGAACAATCGCAGATATTCATGGTTGATCGCGAAAATCCATATGCAACCATTACATTCAACGCACCCGACACACCGACAACAACATTTACACCCAAATTAGATCACACAGAAGAAACAAAACCGGCAACCGAAACAACAACCACCGACCCGTTTACAATCCCGAAAAAGACAACCAAAAAACAAAAAATCGATCATGAAAGCGCACCAATATCTACCAAAAACTCATACAGCGCACTTGAGAAAACAAACGCCGACGAAAAAATGGAAGAGGAAACTACCGAAACTACACCACAGCCATCAACATCTGCCACTTCGCCCAGGGTAAGTGACAAAACCAACACACACAACACTAAAACACAAAAGACACATAAAATTGCACCCATCATAATCATAGAAAAAGACAAATGGACTTACATAAGACAACTACTTAAAACCAATAACATTAACACGACGGACAGCAAAATGGTGAAACCAGGTATTCACATAGAACCGACAACTGACGATGACTACAGGAAACTAAAACACACTCTTGACAACGAACGTATACAGTACTACACTTTTCAACTGAGAAGTGAAAAGACATTAAAGGTGGTAATGCGTGGCATTCCCACCTTTATCACCGAAACTGACATCGCAGACGACTTAACGGACCAAGGATACCCGACCTTAAAAATCAAACGGATGAACGGAAAACATGGAATACCAGCACCACTTGTATTAATCGAATTGACGAGACAATACAAGTCAATCCACAACTTACGCGACTGCTGCGGACTGACGATTAAAATAGAACAATTGAACAAACGGACTGACATTATACAATGCCACAAGTGCCAGGCTTTCGGACACCACCAACGGAACTGTAACGTTAATTACAAATGCATGAAATGCGGAGACGGACATTCGACTCACCTATGTACAAAAACCAAGACAACCCCACCAAAGTGTGCAAACTGCGGTGGTCCTCATCTATCCACCTTCATAAACTGTACCAATAACCCAAACAATCCTTCAACCAAAACCACACCTCAACCTAAATACGTACCAGCACCACCCCCAACAACAAATCCATGGACACAGAGACAAACCAAAACAACACCGAACATAGTTGACGAATTAGCACTTGCCTTAGGCAATATGCTATTAACATTACACTCGACTAACGCAACAAACGAACAGATACAACACTTTGTTACACAAACAAAGACAATAATTACACTTTACAACAAAACGCATTAAACACACACACAACTGACACGCAAACAAAAAATGTGATGATGACCAACGAACGTACACACGTGACTTAAACGCACAAAAAGCGACTGATACACTGACTTTACACACACATTACACACAGGACCGCGCAAAAAAAAACACAACAACGGACGATAAATTCAGACACAAACACTCACAACCCTGGGACATACATAACAACGGTGTGGAAATGGAGTTACTTCGACCACAAAACAAAACCCAAGACACATGACCCGGCATTTATTGAACAGTTCGTCTACAGTCATCGTACGCGCTGATTCAGACGTAGCAGATCGAATCGCCTGACATACTCTTTAGTATTATTATTACTACTTACTTGGTGTATCCTCAAAATGACCGGGCGCGGTAAAGGAGGCAAAGGATTGGGAAAGGGTGGAGCGAAACGTCATCGCAAAGTGTTACGTGATAACATCCAGGGCATCACCAAACCCGCCATCAGACGTCTAGCACGTCGCGGCGGTGTGAAGAGAATCTCCGGTTTGATTTACGAAGAGACGCGGGGTGTTCTGAAAGTCTTCCTCGAAAACGTAATACGCGATGCCGTAACATACACCGAGCACGCGAAAAGGAAAACCGTTACGGCTATGGACGTCGTTTATGCCCTGAAACGTCAAGGACGTACCCTTTACGGTTTCGGCGGTTAAGAGCTCGGTCATCATCACATTTGCGTTAAATGCGCAACGGACGTCGGGCGGACGGACATCGCCTAATTAAATTACAATTAACAACGGTTCTTTTCAGAACCACAAATACTAATCGTTCTGGCGAAAAAGAATGAGGTAGGCAATAAAAATAGAGACACTGATATCAATAATAATAATAACATCAAAAAGAGAAAAGCAGGTTTGTTAATAGCCCTTACGCATACAGGCAAAATTCACATTATCTATAATAAATTGGGCTATTTACAGTAAGCATAAATAGCCAGCCACAACACGCAGTTACATAATGACAATTATTGTGACCGATTACATAAATCGGTTATTATCTAATACCGATTGTGACTGACGTCAATTGTAGTACAACGTCGTCAGTTCTTCGGTCTCGAAAACGTTCAATGGAAACACACAATATACGTTTCGAGGACCCAGCGTTACAAAACATATGGTAGATGTTTTGTCGGATAGCTTTATTTTTAAAATGCCAGCCAGATATTGAGTAAATCTAAATCCTTTTTTTTTTTTTTAATTTCAAATTAGAAAATGACATTCATAATAGTTAATTACGGATATTAAAGCTACTCACTTTTGTATATGTTAAATTTTACAATAATTTACATAAATTGACTAAATATAATTTTAACGATCATTCAATGTTAAAAATATAATTTACTAAAAATATATACCAAGATTCAACTCTAATCTATATTTATAAAACTAAGATATAAATAATAAGATATCCAATTCTTTAATACAACATGATAACTATTACAAATTCAAACATATCACAATATCCCTTGCATATGTTAAAATATAAAACTCTTATAGACATAATATTAGAAATAGCTCAACAATATAATGTAGGTTTATCCCGTTCAGTTTAAATGTCTAAATTAAATATTGTGGCCCTGAGAAGGGCCGTGAATTTAATTTGGGGAGAATATTACCAGAGAAGGTGGTAGTGGTGCGCGTTAACGGTTTATCCCCGTCGATCACCCGTCGCGTTTAAGGTTTTTTCTCAGTTTTCTTGGGCAAAAGTACCGCCTGGATATTGGGCAGGACGCCGCCTTGAGCGATTGTCACGCCGGAGAGGAGTTTATTCAATTCCTCGTCGTTGCGTATCGCCAGTTGCAGATGTCTGGGTATGATGCGGGTCTTTTTATTGTCCCTGGCGGCGTTGCCTGCCAATTCTAGAACTTCCGCCGCCAAATATTCCATGACCGCGGCCAAATAAACCGGTGCCCCGGCACCTACTCGTTCGGCGTAATTACCCTTACGCAGAAGACGATGTATACGGCCGACCGGGAACTGTAGACCGGCACGGCTGGAACGTGATTTCGCCTTGCCCTTAACTTTGCCACCTTTACCGCGTCCTGACATTTTTTAATAATTTGTATATAATAATATCGGCCAAGATCAGGTGATAGCGTCTATACTCGCTGCTGTCTCGCAACGGTGTGGGAATTTTTCCAGACACGCTCAAACCTACGTACTTATAGCCGCGCTCGTCCACCAATGGTCGCGATTCGGCACCTCTCGATACGGTGGGCGTGGCCTAATCGTGCGCACCGTTCTCCCTCAAAAACCGGCGCGATAGTGCACGCCGAACAGACCGTCTCACACCTTCGACAGTATACATTCTATTACAATCCTACTTACTATTAAATATTGACTACAACCATGCCACCGAAGACTAGCGGTAAAGCCGCTAAGAAAGCAGGCAAGGCTCAGAAGAATATATCGAAGGGCGATAAGAAGAAGAAACGCCGCAGGAAGGAGAGTTACGCAATTTATATTTACAAGGTGCTCAAGCAGGTCCATCCGGATACGGGCATATCCAGCAAGGCGATGAGCATCATGAACAGCTTCGTGAACGATATATTCGAACGCATTGCGGCCGAAGCGTCCCGTCTGGCCCATTATAATAAACGTTCGACGATCACCAGTCGGGAAATACAGACGGCTGTCCGTCTGTTACTTCCCGGTGAATTGGCAAAGCACGCTGTTAGCGAAGGAACCAAAGCCGTCACGAAATATACCAGTTCAAAATAATGGGCGACGCCTGGAGGTGACCATTGCGCAAATGGTTTATCATCGGCGGCGGCGGCGGCGGGAGATCGGCCATTAAATATATAAATAACTGCGTCGATAGAAACAATATAAAAAAAAACGGTTCTTTTTAGAACCACAAACGAGATATAATTTAAATTGAAAAGAGAGAATAATATACGAATAGAACGTCGATATGTATAAGTTAGGCATGAGAGTTTGAACGGTAATTCGAACGAAAAAAAAAAAAAAGATTAAAAATAGACAATAAGCAAAATGCAATTCCACCGTAAGTGTATTATTAATTTCGACGGCCGATAGGTATATATGTCACGACACCTGATGACGCGGTAAATATGTAAAACGTTATATCCATAACACGTCCTAAACTCCAGTCGGCCATGAAACGATATATCCATAATACGTCCAAAACTCAAGTCAGCCATGATTTCCCTAGTAATAGTATCTAAAAGCATGACGTAACTTAATGAATGAATATGAATCATTTAAATCATGAAACGATATATCCATAATACGTCCAAAACTCAAGTCAGCCATGATTTCCCTAGTAATAGTATCTAAAAGCATGACGTAACTTAATGAATTAATATGAATCATTTAAATGACAGACGATTTGAGTAAATAGCACGGTTACAAATATAGTAGTCGGTCGGTCATTAATAAATAAAATTCCATGACAACGTATTTATTAGATGACACCAATTTCATTAAAATTTGACAATTCAGAACGGCCGCGGTAAAGTTACGACGATATCCCGTAAACCCAAAAAAAAAAAAAAAACAATTTCAGAAAATGTTAGTAAGCAAAATGCAATTCTTCACTATGGTATAAGCGTGCAGCTGTATTAGTAAGGTCGGGTGACAGTTTTATCGATATGTGTGTGTAGATATGTCAAAAATTGACTACCTGTAAATTGCTTATACTAGGATGTCGAGGTCAAATTGACTTGAAATAGTATGAAGAAGATGGACAAATACTTAATAGGAAAAAAGGGGATATAGGGTCCGAAAGGCCGTTAAACCATAATCGATTCCTGTTTCATCGGTCGTTTGGATTTGTCCTGTGGTCGAAGTTACCGCTATTTTCACACCTCCGTTGTTACGCTGTCTGTCTTAGCACGGTCCTGTGTTGTTGCGTGGTGTGTAAGTCTGTGTGTTTGTCGCTTTTTATCCGTTCAAGTCATGTGTGTGTTTACTGATTGTTCTTGAAAAGTGTGATTATATTCTGTATGCGTTACGAGGTATTGAATATGTTCTGTTGTTGCATTTGTAGAGAGTAATTATATTTGCATTTAGCCTAAGGCAAGTGCGAGATCGTCATTTGTGTTAGGTGTTGTTGGTGGTTCATTTGTAATTGAAAGTCCGCAGCAGTCGTGTAATTTATAAATCGAGCTATACATCTATTCCTAGCGTGGCCCATCTCCTACCATACAACAGAAACGGCAATGATGGAATAATTATATACGTACACGGCGACGATATACATGATACCGGTAGCATAAGATTAGCGAATAAATACATCGTGCGGGCAAGTAATTGAGAAAAGGGTGGGGAAAAAAATAAAAAAAAAATTATATATAAACGGCAAAGAAACACCAACGGGTTAATTAATTATTTACGATGACGTGGTAATGAAATAGGCATATTATAATCGTCAAGAGCAGAGGAATATTGCCGAAGGACATTCGGATGTCCACGTAATTAACGGTTCCCAACAAGAGCGTGTAAGCAACGTCGTGTCTGCGCCGACGGTGGTGATATCGGACCTTGACTCTCGATTAAACGTACGAAGATGATATTATAGTTGCGAAACGGACGTTACCGATGCGGCAAAGTCTCGCACCGAGTGTGAGGTGGTGGTATTAATCGGCGTCGTTCGTAAAACGGCCGTCCCATGGCGAAAAAAAAATAGGCCATAATAAATTGTAACGACGACGACACCCATCGAGAATGCGGAATCGTCAAAAAACGGACCGATATATAATGGCGTGCACAGTCTATCCTATTGCGGCGAGATTGTTTTCGCCCGTCGCCGGACCAAGCCTGGACATCGGACGGAAGGATTCCGCGACGTCCGCCGTCACCATCGACGTCGGTCGTGGACATCGATCGTCAAAGAACGACGTCGGTCCGGTGCCGCTCCGATAGGTCTCTTACGGAATGTGATGGCGGTCGTTGCGACGGCGAGTCGGGGAAAAGCGCGATGCCGTCGCGAGGCGGCGTCCTCGGCCGTGGGGTGTGCGTACTAATCGACGACGGCAGGGCGTCGGTCGACGTCCGCGACGAGTTCTAAGTGGGGCTTGCGAACACGAGGGCGTCCGTGGTCCGATGAGTGGACCTTCCGTTGACGGCCCGGGAGTTTCGTATTCGGTACGTGCACTTGCGAATTGGACCCCGCCCCGGTAAAATTTTAAAAACACTCATCATACAGCTCGTCACGAGTGAACAGCAAGCAACAGCAACATATATATATATATATATCTATATATCCAGCGATCGCTAGTTATAAACATTTGACAAACGAATATAGGCATTACAAAAAAAAAAAAAGCAGCATACGTTCGCCCGAACGAAAATCATCACGACGTCCTCCACGGCAATAACGGAATCACCAACCATATCGACTGACATGTCGGACGTGGCGTCGCAACAGCAGTCACAGACGGCGGCGGCCGCCAGTCCCGCCGCGCCGGCCAAGAAAAGCGCCGCCGCCGCATCGGCTGGCGTCAAAAAGGCGAAAAGTCCCCGCTCGAAGCCCACACATCCCCCGACTTCGGAGATGGTCAACGGGGCGATCAAGAGCCTGAAGGAACGCGGCGGTTCCTCGCTGCAGGCGATCAAAAAGTACGTCGCCGCGAATTACAAGGTCGACGCGGAAAAGATGTCCCCTTTCATCAAGAAGTACCTGAAGGCGGCGGTCGCGTCCGGCGCTCTCGTCCAGACGAAGGGAAAGGGCGCGTCCGGATCGTTCAAGTTGGCCGCCGCCAAGAAGGGGGCCGGCGCCGCCGAAGCGCAACAGGTCGGCGTCGCGACGGCGAGATCGGCCGCCGCGAGCAAGAAGAAATCCGCGGCGGCGGCCGCTGCCGCCGCTAAGTCGCCCAAGGGGGGCAGGAAGGCCGGAGGCGGCTCGACCGCGACGGCCGGCGGTGTCGCGGAGAAGAAGTCCAAGCTGAAGAAGGCCGCGAAGAGTCCCACGAAAAAACCCAAGGCCCCCAAGCCGAAGACGGCCAAGAAAACGGCCTCGTCCTCGGGCGCCGCAGCAGTCGCGACGCCCAAGGCGGCCAGATCGGCCGCCGCTAAGACGAAGGCGACCGCCAGGTCACCCAAGGCCGCCAACACCGCCTCATCGAGATCGTCGAAGGGCGGCGCGACGTCCAGAAAC
>CAKXYW020000013.1:77500-86587 GCA_935421215.2 Melolontha melolontha
TTACAGGTTTCGTAAAAAGAATATATCTGTCGAAGCAGATATAATAGACACATGTATGGGCGCAATATTGATAAGAAAATGAAAACAAAAAATCCTTAATTTATTTTTTCTGCCATCAGAGTAGAGTATATTAGAAAATAAAGTCACTATAGCGTTTGATTTGTACATTCGGCGGTTTGGAAATGAGAAAAACATTATATACTTCAGAGCTTTATGTAGACGACAAATTGAAGGTATAATGAAATGAAGCAGAATTGATAGCGGTTTATATATATATATATATATATATATATATATATATATATATATATATATAATTAGGAAGGAAGAATTAGGAATTTTATTATTATGGAATATTATTATAATATATATTCTTTCAGAATTATATTTTCCAAAATGCAACTTAATTTTTATCGTTAAAAATTAATCACCCCAATTGTTTCAATAAGTCACTGTACCAACCCAACAGCTGTTCCTCTTTTGAAGATCATTGGTCGCTGTTGTAGCACAGGTTTTCCAAAATATTTTGATATATTAAGTATAATTTAGATCTTTGATGAATTTTTATGAACTTATTGTTTTACAAATAAATTTTTCCTTCTCACATAACCTTTGACATTATCAAACATTAACAATTGTATATAAAGTTAACTAAATTTAAATTGTTCTATAATTTTGGGATATGTAAGAGAGTCACATACATTTAAAATTTATTTATAGATTTGACACTCTATTTTAAAAAAAATATATATATATAAATATAATACAGTCTTCCACCTTCTAAGAAATTTTAATAACAGAAATGTAACAAATTAAAGCTAGTCCTTTCCATAAGTTAATCAACATATTATTATCATATATATACAGTATAACAACTTGAACTACGAAAGCCTATTGATAGGAGAGGGAGGTAAATTTAAATGTAATCATTTTGCTTATTTAGCTACTTATATATCCACCACATTATATTATAACATTATTTTCTTTAGATTGACATTTTTAAATTCGTTATATCTTTTGAATGGAATGTCAGAGTTTAATAATTTAAAATGTATTTTACTGGTATCGAAATGGTCTTTTATAAAATATCATTTAATAGGATAAATAATAATACAGAGGTATGGATAATATGGTTCGATTATTGTCGGCACTACTTTTATTAACTTTTAAAATGTAAAAAAGTAGTTATAGAGGCATAACTACAGTAGTTGGACATATGGTTTCGCGGACTTTTTTGTAGATATTAATACGTTCTATAATACTGTTGAACATTTTTTTGTTCTATCAACAATAGTTTCCGCAGCGTACGCGATGACAGATTTTTTGTGACTAATTTTTCCACACCTTGGGTTACATTAATGCATTTTTATTGGGGATCCCTTTTTTAATTGAAAATGTAATATAGTCCATGTCACTCGGTGAAAATGCAGCTTTCTAATGGTTAAAGAATTTTTGAAATCGGTCCAGTAGTTTTTGTGTGAAAAAATTACAAACATACATACATACATACATACAAAAACACAAATGGTTCCATAGGCATGTATTTCGAAAAATATGAATTTTTTTAGTTCACGCTTTCGTCGCCAGAGGTGTTAGTACTACCGAGTGTATATTCGCGAAACGTATATATTTTCTAAAGTGCCGCTTATTTGGAAACCGCATATTTGTCAACTTTGCTTTATCATCAATCTAATGCAGTATTTGTTTATTATGCACGTGTTTGAATAAAGGGTGCTTTGTAAACAGGTATGTTCAAGACATTATAAACATGTCATATATTTTTGTTCGGCATGCTGGCTTCGAAATAAATATTTGCATTATATGAATGTAATAATACCCTTTCCTTGTATTATGGATTCCTATAAGCTTTTATCACATTTAAATGACGTTTATTTTTGAAATTTTGCATACTTATTTGTAAATGTGTTATATCATCAATCTAATGCGGTATTTCTTTATTATGCACGTGTTTGAATAAAGAGTGCTTTGTAAACAGGTTTTTGAAGACATTTTTAAACAAGAAATATTTAAGTTCGGCAAACTTGCTTCGAAATAAACATTTGCATTATATGAATGTAATAAATGTAATAATACCCTTGTATTATGGATGCCTATAAGTTTGTTTCACATTTAAATGACTTTTAATTTTGAAATTTCGCATATAATATTATTTATAATTGTTAGCTAAGAACTGCCCGGCAATATTTCCTTTATCAAAATATACGTTTAAATTTATCAATGAACGCAATAATTACCTTAAATATCATGTAATAGTATTGAGAAAGCATTTTTTTTAAACTATACTTTAATAAACAAATTTATTGGTCTGTAATATAAAAAAAAAAATTATATGAATACCCATACCTTCAGGTGGATGCCGAACTGTATGCAGTTTGTACGGACCTCAAAATGATAGCTGGATGTATATACATACGGGACGAAATATTAAAATTATATACATCCAATTCAGGTGCGATGATTACAATTATTTTAAGTATGATCACGGTCATTTTTGTACTGTTCACTCTCTATTTTATTGAAATGACGTGAGAATTGTGGTTCTGAAAAGAACCGGTGGTGTGGTAATGGAAAAAAAAAAATTAAATATAGGTGACCCCGTGCGGCCAATATTCTAAGCCCTTTCGCCACGTATGCGACGAGCCAGCTGAATGTCCTTCGGCATTATGGTTACCCGTTTGGCGTGTATCGCGCACAGGTTCGTATCTTCGAATAAACCGACGAGGTACGCCTCGCTGGCCTCCTGTAGTGCCATAACAGCGGAACTCTGGAAACGGAGATCGGTCTTAAAATCCTGCGCGATTTCCCTGACCAAACGTTGGAATGGTAATTTCCTGATCAGGAGTTCCGTACTCTTCTGATAACGCCGGATCTCTCTTAGAGCGACGGTACCTGGTCGGTAACGGTGGGGTTTCTTGACACCGCCTGTTGCCGGGGCGCTTTTACGAGCCGCTTTCGTTGCCAGCTGCTTGCGGGGCGCTTTGCCGCCGGTAGATTTTCTGGCAGTTTGCTTGGTACGTGCCATCGTTAAATTGTTATAATAATAATATAATTAAGGATATATGTAATATAACAGCGAACGGTCTATGCGGTGCAGATGTCGACAGACGAATGATTTAGGAAACTGACGGTCGGCCAGTTTTCTAAGTTTCCAAGAGCCGACGGACGTTTCTGATTGGTTCGTCCGTGTCGGGCTCGGGCGTGGCCAGTTCGGGTTTATATAAGCCGGTCGGACCCCGGCATTTATTGAACAGTTCGTCTACAGTCATCGTACGCGCTGATTCAGACGTAGCAGATCGAATCGCCTGACATACTCTTTAGTATTATTATTACTACTTACTTGGTGTATCCTCAAAATGACCGGGCGCGGTAAAGGAGGCAAAGGATTGGGAAAGGGTGGAGCGAAACGTCATCGCAAAGTGTTACGTGATAACATCCAGGGCATCACCAAACCCGCCATCAGACGTCTAGCACGTCGCGGCGGTGTGAAGAGAATCTCCGGTTTGATTTACGAAGAGACGCGGGGTGTTCTGAAAGTCTTCCTCGAAAACGTAATACGCGATGCCGTAACATACACCGAGCACGCGAAAAGGAAAACCGTTACGGCTATGGACGTCGTTTATGCCCTGAAACGTCAAGGACGTACCCTTTACGGTTTCGGCGGTTAAGAGCTCGGTCATCATCACATTTGCGTTAAATGCGCAACGGACGTCGGGCGGACGGACATCGCCTAATTAAATTACAATTAACAACGGTTCTTTTCAGAACCACAAATACTAATCGTTCTGGCGAAAAAGAATGAGGTAGGCAATAAAAATAGAGACACTGATATCAATAATAATAATAACATCAAAAAGAGAAAAGCAGGTTTGTTAATAGCCCTTACGCATACAGGCAAAATTCACATTATCTATAATAAATTGGGCTATTTACAGTAAGCATAAATAGCCAGCCACAACACGCAGTTACATAATGACAATTATTGTGACCGATTACATAAATCGGTTATTATCTAATACCGATTGTGACTGACGTCAATTGTAGTACAACGTCGTCAGTTCTTCGGTCTCGAAAACGTTCAATGGAAACACACAATATACGTTTCGAGGACCCAGCGTTACAAAACATATGGTAGATGTTTTGTCGGATAGCTTTATTTTTAAAATGCCAGCCAGATATTGAGTAAATCTAAATCCTTTTTTTTTTTTTTAATTTCAAATTAGAAAATGACATTCATAATAGTTAATTACGGATATTAAAGCTACTCACTTTTGTATATGTTAAATTTTACAATAATTTACATAAATTGACTAAATATAATTTTAACGATCATTCAATGTTAAAAATATAATTTACTAAAAATATATACCAAGATTCAACTCTAATCTATATTTATAAAACTAAGATATAAATAATAAGATATCCAATTCTTTAATACAACATGATAACTATTACAAATTCAAACATATCACAATATCCCTTGCATATGTTAAAATATAAAACTCTTATAGACATAATATTAGAAATAGCTCAACAATATAATGTAGGTTTATCCCGTTCAGTTTAAATGTCTAAATTAAATATTGTGGCCCTGAGAAGGGCCGTGAATTTAATTTGGGGAGAATATTACCAGAGAAGGTGGTAGTGGTGCGCGTTAACGGTTTATCCCCGTCGATCACCCGTCGCGTTTAAGGTTTTTTCTCAGTTTTCTTGGGCAAAAGTACCGCCTGGATATTGGGCAGGACGCCGCCTTGAGCGATTGTCACGCCGGAGAGGAGTTTATTCAATTCCTCGTCGTTGCGTATCGCCAGTTGCAGATGTCTGGGTATGATGCGGGTCTTTTTATTGTCCCTGGCGGCGTTGCCTGCCAATTCTAGAACTTCCGCCGCCAAATATTCCATGACCGCGGCCAAATAAACCGGTGCCCCGGCACCTACTCGTTCGGCGTAATTACCCTTACGCAGAAGACGATGTATACGGCCGACCGGGAACTGTAGACCGGCACGGCTGGAACGTGATTTCGCCTTGCCCTTAACTTTGCCACCTTTACCGCGTCCTGACATTTTTTAATAATTTGTATATAATAATATCGGCCAAGATCAGGTGATAGCGTCTATACTCGCTGCTGTCTCGCAACGGTGTGGGAATTTTTCCAGACACGCTCAAACCTACGTACTTATAGCCGCGCTCGTCCACCAATGGTCGCGATTCGGCACCTCTCGATACGGTGGGCGTGGCCTAATCGTGCGCACCGTTCTCCCTCAAAAACCGGCGCGATAGTGCACGCCGAACAGACCGTCTCACACCTTCGACAGTATACATTCTATTACAATCCTACTTACTATTAAATATTGACTACAACCATGCCACCGAAGACTAGCGGTAAAGCCGCTAAGAAAGCAGGCAAGGCTCAGAAGAATATATCGAAGGGCGATAAGAAGAAGAAACGCCGCAGGAAGGAGAGTTACGCAATTTATATTTACAAGGTGCTCAAGCAGGTCCATCCGGATACGGGCATATCCAGCAAGGCGATGAGCATCATGAACAGCTTCGTGAACGATATATTCGAACGCATTGCGGCCGAAGCGTCCCGTCTGGCCCATTATAATAAACGTTCGACGATCACCAGTCGGGAAATACAGACGGCTGTCCGTCTGTTACTTCCCGGTGAATTGGCAAAGCACGCTGTTAGCGAAGGAACCAAAGCCGTCACGAAATATACCAGTTCAAAATAATGGGCGACGCCTGGAGGTGACCATTGCGCAAATGGTTTATCATCGGCGGCGGCGGCGGCGGGAGATCGGCCATTAAATATATAAATAACTGCGTCGATAGAAACAATATAAAAAAAAACGGTTCTTTTTAGAACCACAAACGAGATATAATTTAAATTGAAAAGAGAGAATAATATACGAATAGAACGTCGATATGTATAAGTTAGGCATGAGAGTTTGAACGGTAATTCGAACGAAAAAAAAAAAAAAGATTAAAAATAGACAATAAGCAAAATGCAATTCCACCGTAAGTGTATTATTAATTTCGACGGCCGATAGGTATATATGTCACGACACCTGATGACGCGGTAAATATGTAAAACGTTATATCCATAACACGTCCTAAACTCCAGTCGGCCATGAAACGATATATCCATAATACGTCCAAAACTCAAGTCAGCCATGATTTCCCTAGTAATAGTATCTAAAAGCATGACGTAACTTAATGAATGAATATGAATCATTTAAATCATGAAACGATATATCCATAATACGTCCAAAACTCAAGTCAGCCATGATTTCCCTAGTAATAGTATCTAAAAGCATGACGTAACTTAATGAATTAATATGAATCATTTAAATGACAGACGATTTGAGTAAATAGCACGGTTACAAATATAGTAGTCGGTCGGTCATTAATAAATAAAATTCCATGACAACGTATTTATTAGATGACACCAATTTCATTAAAATTTGACAATTCAGAACGGCCGCGGTAAAGTTACGACGATATCCCGTCAACCCAAAAAAAAAAAAAAAACAATTTCAGAAAATGTTAGTAAGCAAAATGCAATTCTTCACTATGGTATAAGCGTGCAGCTGTATTAGTAAGGTCGGGTGACAGTTTTATCGATATGTGTGTGTAGATATGTCAAAAATTGACTACCTGTAAATTGCTTATACTAGGATGTCGAGGTCAAATTGACTTGAAATAGTATGAAGAAGATGGACAAATACTTAATAGGAAAAAAGGGGATATAGGGTCCGAAAGGCCGTTAAACCATAATCGATTCCTGTTTCATCGGTCGTTTGGATTTGTCCTGTGGTCGAAGTTACCGCTATTTTCACACCTCCGTTGTTACGCTGTCTGTCTTAGCACGGTCCTGTGTTGTTACGTGGTGTGTAAGTCTGTGTGTTTGTCGCTTTTTATCCGTTCAAGTCATGTGTGTGTTTACTGATTGTTCTTGAAAAGTGTGATTATATTCTGTATGCGTTACGAGGTATTGAATATGTTCTGTTGTTGCATTTGTAGAGAGTAATTATATTTGCATTTAGCCTAAGGCAAGTGCGAGATCGTCATTTGTGTTAGGTGTTGTTGGTGGTTCATTTGTAATTGAAAGTCCGCAGCAGTCGTGTAATTTATAAATCGAGCTATACATCTATTCCTAGCGTGGCCCATCTCCTACCATACAACAGAAACGGCAATGATGGAATAATTATATACGTACACGGCGACGATATACATGATACCGGTAGCATAAGATTAGCGAATAAATACATCGTGCGGGCAAGTAATTGAGAAAAGGGTGGGGAAAAAAATAAAAAAAAAATTATATATAAACGGCAAAGAAACACCAACGGGTTAATTAATTATTTACGATGACGTGGTAATGAAATAGGCATATTATAATCGTCAAGAGCAGAGGAATATTGCCGAAGGACATTCGGATGTCCACGTAATTAACGGTTCCCAACAAGAGCGTGTAAGCAACGTCGTGTCTGCGCCGACGGTGGTGATATCGGACCTTGACTCTCGATTAAACGTACGAAGATGATATTATAGTTGCGAAACGGACGTTACCGATGCGGCAAAGTCTCGCACCGAGTGTGAGGTGGTGGTATTAATCGGCGTCGTTCGTAAAACGGCCGTCCCATGGCGAAAAAAAAATAGGCCATAATAAATTGTAACGACGACGACACCCATCGAGAATGCGGAATCGTCAAAAAACGGACCGATATATAATGGCGTGCACAGTCTATCCTATTGCGGCGAGATTGTTTTCGCCCGTCGCCGGACCAAGCCTGGACATCGGACGGAAGGATTCCGCGACGTCCGCCGTCACCATCGACGTCGGTCGTGGACATCGATCGTCAAAGAACGACGTCGGTCCGGTGCCGCTCCGATAGGTCTCTTACGGAATGTGATGGCGGTCGTTGCGACGGCGAGTCGGGGAAAAGCGCGATGCCGTCGCGAGGCGGCGTCCTCGGCCGTGGGGTGTGCGTACTAATCGACGACGGCAGGGCGTCGGTCGACGTCCGCGACGAGTTCTAAGTGGGGCTTGCGAACACGAGGGCGTCCGTGGTCCGATGAGTGGACCTTCCGTTGACGGCCCGGGAGTTTCGTATTCGGTACGTGCACTTGCGAATTGGACCCCGCCCCGGTAAAATTTTAAAAACACTCATCATACAGCTCGTCACGAGTGAACAGCAAGCAACAGCAACATATATATATATATATCTATATATCCAGCGATCGCTAGTTATAAACATTTGACAAACGAATATAGGCATTACAAAAAAAAAAAAAGCAGCATACGTTCGCCCGAACGAAAATCATCACGACGTCCTCCACGGCAATAACGGAATCACCAACCATATCGACTGACATGTCGGACGTGGCGTCGCAACAGCAGTCACAGACGGCGGCGGCCGCCAGTCCCGCCGCGCCGGCCAAGAAAAGCGCCGCCGCCGCATCGGCTGGCGTCAAAAAGGCGAAAAGTCCCCGCTCGAAGCCCACACATCCCCCGACTTCGGAGATGGTCAACGGGGCGATCAAGAGCCTGAAGGAACGCGGCGGTTCCTCGCTGCAGGCGATCAAAAAGTACGTCGCCGCGAATTACAAGGTCGACGCGGAAAAGATGTCCCCTTTCATCAAGAAGTACCTGAAGGCGGCGGTCGCGTCCGGCGCTCTCGTCCAGACGAAGGGAAAGGGCGCGTCCGGATCGTTCAAGTTGGCCGCCGCCAAGAAGGGGGCCGGCGCCGCCGAAGCGCAACAGGTCGGCGTCGCGACGGCGAGATCGGCCGCCGCGAGCAAGAAGAAATCCGCGGCGGCGGCCGCTGCCGCCGCTAAGTCGCCCAAGGGGGGCAGGAAGGCCGGAGGCGGCTCGACCGCGACGGCCGGCGGTGTCGCGGAGAAGAAGTCCAAGCTGAAGAAGGCCGCGAAGAGTCCCACGAAAAAACCCAAGGCCCCCAAGCCGAAGACGGCCAAGAAAACGGCCTCGTCCTCGGGCGCCGCAGCAGTCGCGACGCCCAAGGCGGCCAGATCGGCCGCCGCTAAGACGAAGGCGACCGCCAG